>JARHVA010005808.1:860000-937500 GCA_037957365.1 Torreya grandis | reverse complement strand
AGTGGGCCAAATTAGTTTTGATACCTGACCAATTGTTTAGTAATGGGTTGAATTAGCTTTAATGGTGACATAGTGGCTAGCATAGTTGGTTGTTTATCTGACTTAGTAGAATATTTGTTATTTTTAACCAACATAAATAAATATGTGGTTGACATAGTAGAAAATGATATAAATTTGTAAAACATGTTGATGAAGTATTTAATTTGTGAATTAAGCATATTTTTAATTAATTTTACAGTGTATTTTCTTAATTTCCTTAGTGCAAGGACTATTACATCTTTTGTTGTTTGAAATTTTGTAGAGATGATGGAGACTCTAACATCTGGTAGACATAGCCTAGTTACATGATTTGTTAGATATGTTGATAGATGATGACCATGCATGATTAACATCATTTTTTTTAGTGGAATCATGAAGATGCATAAGATTCTCCTTAGGGTTAACTTAGTCATGATATTCTTATGAACATGGGGGTGACTAACCAAAAAATTTTGATGGGAGGTGGATGGGGGGTATACCATAGAGGTGAGAATAAATTTAGAGGATGTCCGTGATTTACTTGGAATTCCCATTTGTGATAACCCTATTATTTGTGGCACCCTTGAGGTAGATTCAGAAAGACTAGCCATAACCCTATGGGTGACTAGATATAAGAGGTATTTTTAAGGTTTATAGGTGAGTTTACTTCACACACACACACACACACACACACACACACACACACACACACACACACACACACACACACACACACACACACACACACACACACACACACACACACACACACACACACACACACACACACACACACACACATGCACACACACACACACACACACACACACACACACACACACACACACACACACACACACACACACACACACACACACACACACACACACACACACACACACACACACACACAAACAACTCTAGATAATTAGAAGGTAGTGATAGGCATTATGACATCACATGTGATTTGTCTTAAATTGGATTGGAAGGTTCTTTTGTATGTGGTTGCCTTATGCTAGTCAATTTTGGAGTAGGGTCCCTATTGGCCGAATTTGGCCTACATACAAAACTTTTGCCTAGATGGATTATAAAAATCTCTTGGACATTTAGTAACCTTATACCCCCATGATTAGTCCCTTTGTGCTCTTGAATTGATGATTTAGTGTATTATTCAGGGAGGTCCTAGTGTGGTGTAAGAAGCTGAGCAGAGTTCTGGTTAAGTGAACATCTAGGGGCATGAAGGAGATATGACACCTTTGGAAGATTTTTTGAGGTTTGTGGAATTGAATAATAATATGAAAAACTTTTTTGAATCATTGGACTAGTTGAAATCCTTGAGAAACCACTTCAAAGTTGAGATTTTTAGTTTCAGGGACACAATCCCTAAAGGTTCAAAAAATCAGTTCCAGGCACTTTTGTTGGTGCCATGAAACAATATTGAAAGGGGATTTGATGTATCTAAATGTTACCATATTTTATCCATATCATAGGGGAAGATCCATGAAAAAAATAAGAGGGGTCTGAATAGAGGAGGGTAGTGTTTGAGGGCCTCCAAGTTTCACTTTTATTCACTGTGATCATTTAGTGTATTCTATAAGATTTGTGTATCAAATGACCTTCACACCACAAGATAAAAATTAAAGGTCTAAACTTTGTCATGGAAAATCATGGTATCATACCCAAGGTGAATAAAACTTTTCCCAAGAGTTTTCATACATGAAAAGGGCAAAAAATCCATTTTTGACTTTTCTAGGCCTTGAGAGCTAAGAGAGGTCTAGAGAGCTAAGAGAGGCCTAGAATGCCAGAAGAGAAAGAGGTGAAAATAGTAATTTACTTAGTATTTACAACCTGAAATTTGGAGGATATTTGGAGGCATAGATGATACACAAAAACCTCTCTCATTTTCCTTAGTTCACCCCTATAACTCAAGAACCATCATCAAAGCAAAAATAGGGCAGCAAGCTTGCACTTTTTTGTTATTTTTTGGTTGATATTTTGGTAATGTTTTCATGATTATTAACAAATTTAATAGGTCAGACCCATTAATATATATCAAATGAATCCAAAAATAGGTCTAGGTGAGGCCTTGGACTCATTTTAACCCCCCAAATCCAAAATAGGGTCTTAGATGGAGCATGAAAGAAGCCCTAAACTAGGTTTTTGTTGTTTCCTAGATTTTTAACTCTCCAAAATTGCCAATTTTTTTTAATATGATGTTTTTAAAGGTTTAATAAGTGATTAAAGAGGTTTTGGATTGATTGGAATCTGTATGGTATGTTTTTAGACTTGGGGTGTGCTTAAAGGCTAATTAGCCTAATTAAGGGGAGCCTAATGAAGGGAGTGTGATCTTAGAGTGGAATCAGGTCATGAGACTTGTAAAAAACATGTAATGAGATGGATAATATATATAAATTGTCTCAATTTTTTAGGATAGATTATATAATGGACAAACCAAAAAGAATTTGACCAAAAAAGGGGTCTACAAGCCTAGAGAAGCCATGTCGAGTATGTTGTGTAGAAAGAAGTGTTTCCAAGGAATTTGGGAGTCAAAAGGAGTTATTTAAAGGTGTGATAATGTAACCTCAGACTATACATGACAAAATATTTATCTATTGAATCCTATACCGATTTTTTGTCTTTGAAACCCTTCAGATCAGTTGCCTACTGGAAGCTATTGGAAGCATGGGAGTTTAAAGGCAAAGAAATGAAGAGTGGAATGACGAAAGGATTATACACATGATATTTTAAAATAAAAATAATCATGTTATATAAAAAAAATTAGAATCAAGGAGAAATAAAAATCAGTTGTGATTTTTGACCATGTAGGCATGCGTTACTAGCTTTTGCCAAAATGGGCCTACAGGCCAAAGTATGTAGGATCTAATTGTGAAATTTGGTGTGGAGGCTCATTATGACTTAATATAACGATTAAAATATTTTTGAGGATTTTTGACAATGGGAAATATTTGATTTTTTGGTATAGTCAACCCTATGTGAAATCATAGTCAACATTGGAGCATACCTTAGAGAAATTGGTCATTTTGGGACATCTACAGGTTGATTCAAAGAATGAAATTTGGTATGTATGGTATACATAATCTAAAATATCATCCCATAAAATCATAAAGGTCAAATAAATAGTGAAAGTGCCTACTATTTTGACACAGTCCATTGCTAGTAAAAAAGGTAGCCATTGGAAACCAAATGAAGTTTTGTCAATTCTAGATTCCAAGAAGTAGTTTAGGCATTGGAAAAGTTTTATAATGATATAATATGATGTTTAAAACCTATATTGTCCTATGGGAGTGATAAAATTTAGGGTTTTCATGCAAAGGTTTGAAGAAAGACAAGTTATGGCATGAAAGATTCATGTAGGTAGCTTAGGGTAATTTTTGGTAAAAAGGGTCTACAAGAATAACTACATGTTAAAATGCATTTAAATTTGGTAAGTTTTGTCCTAATGACATATTTTATACATATAAATTATTGTAAGTGTCATTTTATTATTGTAATTTCTCACTACTTTGTCACAGTCCCCCCTATATCTCATAATGGCCACTATTCATGCAAGCATACTTTTTCAGATTTTTAAGGTGTGTGTTTCTATAGGGTTTTTGATTTCACATTCAAAGAGAGAATAAGAAACTAAAAGAAATGGTCTAAGGCTTGTATGTACCTGGATGAAGTTGTGCGCACCGTAATCCAGACATTGTGAGAACTCCTCTTTGGTTGTGGAGGATGACACCTGCAGAAGAAAGAGACTAAAACAAAGAAGGCGTTAGATGAGGAGATGGTGGGCTGCCAAGCGAAAGCTTGATCCCAGAAGTATAATGACTTCTTTAAGGGATGTCAACCCATTGATTGATAAAAATAATGTCTGATAAAAGGCAGAATGCTAAAAAGACTAAAATAATTAAAGACTAGAAATGGAAATGGAAGCAAATACTTACCTGAAAGCTGTTGTCGGCCTGGTCACAGTCACCGACATCGGTTATTCTATCGATGTCGATTGGTCAAGTCTGCCGACGTCGGTTAGTCTGTCGATGTCGGTGGGGGAAATGACCAGCGTCGGTCAGGGAAGTAGTCTGGGGATGAGGTCTGGGTGAGTTTTGGACTAGGTTTATGGTTTGTGGACAGGATTTGGTTAGGTCTGGATGGGTTTATGGTCTGTGGACGGGTCTGAGAAGTATTTTGGGTTTGGTTGAATGATCTGGGGCAATGGACAGAATGTCAAAAAGGGACAGAGGGATAGAGGAGGCCAACAGGGAGATAAGGATTCAGGTCTGGTCTGGCTGAATAACAGATAGATTAAAAAGAAGATACTAAAATGAAAATAGTAGCAAATACTTACCTCATACCTGCTGGAGAAGGAATGTTGCAAACTTGGTTGTAGATTGATTGCTGATGGTGTGTTGTGGACTGGTTGCAGATGTTTGATGTAGAAGACTTCCAGCAAGGTGACTGAAGCAGAGTACCTGTGCCTGGGAGAGAGAGAGATAGATTTTTTTAGTGGATTGGCTGAGTGAAGATTGGCTGGTTGTTCTTACTAAGGTCTGATCTGAGAACGTCTTGAAAGAAGGTTGGATAACGGATTGAAAAACTAATTGGGAAACGGATAACAGACGTAGTTTTAAGGGTAACCGACGCCGGTAGAACTGTCGACATTGGCTGAATAGTGACTGACGTCGATGGCTTCAAAATGGGTATAGAGGCTAATTTTAGCATTCTTCCCATTCTTACACGCTGCCAGGGTCAAGGTTCGTGGGAAAGCGATCGAGAGGGGCTAAATAGGCATGGGAGAGGATGACCAAGGGAGTAGACACGATTTCGGTGTCTATAGTGTGTTTTAGTTTTAAGAGTTTAGAGAAGTGTTTGAAAATAATTTTAAGATATTTTTAATCTTATTAAACACATTTTTATGCTTTCCACACTTTAAACTCCATGAAAACACATCGGCAAGCTTAAATCCCCACAAACATCCTCAAGGCATGAAAGGCAAAGTTGAGTTTTGATCATTTGGAGAGGTGTAATGAGGTTTTTCAGGTGTAATTAATATTTTTACAAGAGAATGAGATCATTTTAATGGTAAAATTTGTCATTTGGATAAATTTAAGCTTTTAAAGGCTCAAGACACCTAGTTTTAGCCCATCTCCAGATGCTTATTTCTTTCATACCTTGAAGAGTTGAGCCAAATTATTTTAGTATGTTTTGAGTAACCATATGTAATTGAATTTAATTATGGATTTAGGTTGGTTAAGGTCTTTATTTTTATGAACAATCACTAAGAGTGTAAGCATGCCTAAAATGCTTGCAAACCCTACAAGCAATCATATTTATGTGTGTATCTTTTCACACCTTCTACATGGGAGCCAAATTTTTTCAAGAGGTTTTGAAGGGGCCTGTGTGACATATATTCATGTAAATATTTGGTGTACTAGATGTCTTTATTGTATGAACAATCATCTTGAAAGTGAGCTTGTTTGAGCTTGCAAAGGAGTGTTTTGCCCAGTTTTGAGTTTTTACACTCATAGGTCCATAAAATGGACCAAAATGATTTTTAAACCAATTTTAACATGTAGAGGACTCCATAAATATCCTAAAAAGATTATTTTTCATTATAATCTATCACGTTTGGTTGCCTAAAAGGCCCAAAATGGCTCAAAAATCCATATTTTTGAAAGTATTCAAAGAAATAAATGGTATAAAGCCATGGAATATGTATAATGGGACCTAAAACAACATTATATGTTACTTTGACCTATTATTAAGAGTTTTTATGGTGTCAGGCTAAGCAAAAGGGTCAAAAACCCAATTTTTGACATGTTTGAGCATTGTTACAAGTTTAATTGTGATTTCCACCATTGTTTCATGTATTGAAGGTTTTTAAAATATTAATTTTCATCCTCATAAACATTTCATGAATGTTTTTAATTATTCTATGGGGCCAAAAGTGGTTTTTAGGGTGCCAAATGGCCTTGGGAGCAGTTTTCAGGATGACTTGTTCAAGGTGGTTCAAGCTTGTGACTTCCATCAATGGAGTCTAAGTGAGTTACATGTATCATGGAGTTTATTTCAGGTTGGAGGAGAAAATAAACTCCAAAATCAAATATAACCTCAAAAAGTAAAGTCAATTTGAAAATAGAAGATAACCTCCATGGCCAGTTAAACATAAAGTGCTAAGTCAACTAACTTTTGCATAATATCTTCTAAAAGTTTAAGTTGAAGAGTTTTTTAAAGTTTTAAAGAGTATCAATCAAGCAAGTGGAAGGGGGGGGGGCACAAAATTTAAAGTGGGAGAGTTGTGGAGGTGGAAGGATAGAAGTTGGAGTATTTTAATGCTTTTTTAGATATTTTGAGGATATTTTCTCTTTTCTCTCTTCTCTCTCTCTTTACCTTTTCTCCTATATCTCCCATTTCTTCCCCTTTTTTTAGGAGAATCTAATTTGACAAGGATAAAATCTATAATTTTTTTTAAGGAAGACCTTTTGAAGAAATAAAGATCAATTTTTACCTATCTCTTGCCTCTAAATTGTGCTTATCAAGCTTGTGCATGATGGCCTTGTGATGAAGTGTTCTTCCATGTCCATTGTCCTTATTTCTTGCCCATTTTTATGTGTTTTAAAGTTAGCTTCAGGTCTGAACTTGAGATATTTCCATCATTAATTGATGCTTGTTGTTAATTTTGAAATTCCTCTTTGCTTCATGTATTGCTTGGTGAGCCTAGTTTATGAAACACTTATGCAAATTAACTAGTTTGTGAGGTTGTGTGAGAAAGAATTATCTTATGATGAATTAGTGTTTATTTAATGCTTATATGAGTGTTAATTAATTTGGTTTATCACCCATTTATCTATTTTAGTTACCCTATATCCCCCTCTCTACCCTTTTTCCAAGCAAAAACATTAGTTTAGGTGATCTACCAAGAGGAAGCTAGCCTTCTCTAGAGGTTCAACCTCATTATAGGATACCCACAGCCTGAGATTGCTCCAATATTATGGATGGGAGTGAGAGAGCCTAAAAAAATCTCCCAAAAGGATGTAATTCTATGCCATAATAGTTTTTGGCACGCCCTATGGGACCACTTTTGAAGAAAATTGGTCAAGTTTAATCAATTTGTAGTGGTTATAGCTTTCATATTTTAGTATCTGGTGACTCTGAGGAACACTCAATAATCTAGTGGTAGAATAGTAATTATCTTTCATGCCAAAGGTAACTATAAGATTAGCTTCTAGAGGTATTCCTTTTGAATTTATTGAATTACCTTTAAACACAACAATAAGGTTAAGATTTACTAATACTCACCCATACATGGGAAGCTTTCCTCCTAAACCAATCTCAAAATCTACCTCTACAAGATGATCTTGGTTGGGTCCTTTCACAACCATGGAAACTCTAAGAGCTTTCTCTTTTGTGGCTTTCAATGGTCAGATTCCTTTGAACCTCCAATAGTATGATCCTATTCCATTAGCAGATCTTAAAAGTGTTCCTTTTTTCATGGGAGACCAATCTACAACCCCTTTTGAGCACCTCAGGGTTATAGCCAATGTTTACAATATTCATAATGTCAGTGAGGAAAATGTAGCTATCAGGTTATTGGCCATATCTTTCAAGGGTAAAGCCCTAGACTGGTATATAAGCCTTACTAATAACTCAATCACATCATGGAACTAGTTGGGTGATGTATTATGTAAGAGATTTGAAGACAAGAGTGACCACTTGTCACTTGCCGAACAACTAACAACAATCAAGAGGGATCTTCATGAGATTGTGCAAGATTTCAATAAAAAATTTCAAATTACATGGGATAGGATTCTGATCTCTAATAGGCCTACTCCTAACTATGTTTTCCTTTACTATCTAAAATATCTTAATAATGATATTATAGTAATGATTCAGTCTATGGGAGGAAATACACTACCAGATGCCTATGAGGTGGCAATCAGAGTAGAGAATAGTCTAGTACAAGCTAGCAAGCTTACACCTAGGCCACTAATGCTTTTATTTCCTAAGATTCAAACACCTCCTATTTCTATTCTTCCCCTTGCTATCATTCCTCCTATGCCAACACTTGCTGCCATACCTACAACAAAGCAAGAAAATGCTTCAACTAGTCAATCCAGTGACTCCTAAAAAAATAAGAAATTCCAAGAGCTTATGAACATGGTTCAATCCCTTAGTAATGAATTGGTGAATGTGAAGAGGAAATTTAAATTAAATAAGCCTTATCAATCTCCATATCAATCTCAACAATAGTCTTATCAAGAAAGTAGGCCACCCTATAAAGGAAATTTCCAAGGACAAGTTCAAGGATAAGGGAAACTGAACTATGCTAGACACAACAACTATAATCCAAATGCTTCAAGCACATCTAATACTTTGGTCCCTAATCAGAACAACATTGATCAAGAAAGTGAGGGTACCATGCCTTGGAATTAGTCTTTTAGTCAGTCTATTATCCCAAATAATGAGTTTAATCATGCTTTCAATGATCAATGGTAGCAAGGTGCTTGCTATGGATACAATCAAGCTCTTATGGATCAGAACATAGAAATTCCTATGATGAAAAAAATATAAGAGCCTCAATAAGGCCAAGGCCCTAATGAAGAACCAAACTAGTTTGGTGCTACAATGGTTAATTATGAGCATGAAGAGTTATATGCACTCAATCAGTAGGCTAGTTCTGACCAATCATACATTCCAGTGGCAGCTAATACAAGGTTCAAAATAAGGAATATGGATGGTAATAAAGAAGCAATCAAAGATCCTCCTACTATTACTCCATTACTGTCAAATCCAATTGAACCTATTGCCACTCTAAAGGTTCCAATACTTATAAAGAATCAAAACCAAGGGAATGGCTTTGTATCTCAAGACTCATAAGTTTAAAGTAAAGTTGTTGCCCCCAAAACACAAATAAAAGTTGGTGGTTTATCCATCAATATTTTTGAACAAATGAAAAATTCCAATGTGAGTGTACTAATGTGGGATGTGCTTTCTATGCCTGGTTAGGTAGATATCCTTCAGGAAGGTTTATCAAAGATCAATGTTTTCAAAAAGCTACCAAATAAAGAAACTATGGTTTTTACCAACACAACCAAAGGGCCTAATAAAGGATAATCAAACAAGGTGGTCAAACCTCCTCTTTTTTATATTTTTTTAATCATTGGTGATTCTTTGGAACATAACTACATGGTAGATAGTGGATAAAGTACTTCAATGATGCCAAAGTCAATAGTAGATCAGCTTGGTTTAACGTATGAACCCTAATCTCAAGGAGGTTATTAGCTTGATGGATCTTCCACCAAACCAACTGGTATTATTAGAGGTATTCACTTGACCTTGCATGCTTGTCCTAGTTTTTTGGTGGCTCAGGACATGTTGATTCTAGAGGTGCTTCCTTGTTTTGCTTTATGTTTATCTAGAGACTTCATAACCAAACTTAATGGTTATCTAGTAGCATATTGTTCCTACATAGATTTTAAAACAAGGTATGAGAGTAAGGTATCCATCAAAGCTAAGCCTATTGCACAATTTAACATTGAGACTTATGGGCTAGATAACCCAAACATCAATTATACCAATCTTGATGAAGATGAACACCTAGTTGGTCAGTAATTAGACACTCATCTTGAGGGAACACCTGATAGGTTCCTAGATGAGTTGTGGAGTGAAAATCAAATAATTGACCCTTTATAAGGTGTTGAGGAAAAAAATGTGGGGGTCTACTACTTGCATGAGGAGAATGAATTTTTGCCATCTCTCACTAGGCCACAAGAAGATACTAGTGGTCTATGGAAGTTGTTCTTTGATGGATCAAGGAGAAAACATGGAGTAGGTGTAGGCGTGATGTTAATATCTCCCTCAAATGATAAGTAATTTTCTTCTAATAGGTTCTAATTTAGTTTCTCTTGTAATGCAGTTGAGTATGAAGGTCTTATCCATGGCCTTATATGGGCTAGTAAGAGGAGAATCAAACAATTACAAGTATATGGGGATAGTGAGCTGATAGTGCATTAGGTCAGACGCTAAAAAATCACAAAGAATCCTTTGATGAGATCCTTCAAACATAGAGTATGACATATACTTGAATAATTTGAGGCCTTCAACATCCAAGCAGTGCCAAGGAATCAAAATCAGCATGTTGATAGGTTGGTAGTTATGGGGGCTTAGTTTGATATCCCAAATGAGTTGAAGAAGCCCAAAGTAAAACCATATGTTAAAGTTGTAGTGAGACCATTAGTGCCAGATAATGAGGCTCATTGTTAGGTCTTTGATATTGACAAGAATATTACTTGTTTCTTGCAGTAGGAAGTAGAGTTTTCCTCAATGAAGCAAGGAAAATTTCAACATCAGTATGAGGATCAAATTATTTAGCTAAGGTATAGAAAATTTCCTAAAGGGATGGTCAACCTTGAAGGTTTTTTCCATGATGGAGACCATACACGGAAATAAAAGGTAGTGATGTCAACTCATGAGGAGAACTTGAAAAAAAAAATATTTTCAAAGGCAAGCTCCTCAAGCTTGGGAAAGGAAACAATGAGGTAGAAAGGCACACTTTCATTGAACTTTGTAAGGAATATTCAAACATCTTTGCTTGGGAATATAGTGATCTTAGAGGTTCTGATCCCAAGATAGCCCAACACACTATAGAACTAGAGGCTAATGATAGGCCTATGAGGTAGAACCAAAGGCCTATCAACCCAAAAATTGAAGAGCTAATGAGGAAAGAGTTAGCCAAATTGATATAATCTAATATCATTTTTCCCATCAAACACTCCTCATGGGTAGCTAACCGTATATGTATGAGGAAGAATAATGGTGAGATCTATGTGTTGATTTTAGAGACTTGAACATGGTCTCTTTGACAGATCACTACCCCATACCATCCATAGAACAACTCCTTCAAATGGTTGTTGGTTCAAAACACTTCTCTTTTGGATGGGTACTTGGGATACAACCAGATGATGGTAAAATAAGAAGATCAATACAATACTACCTTCACCATAAAGTGGGGCACATATAACTATTATAAGATGCCTTTTGGCCTATCAAATGCTCGATCAACTTTTCAGAAAGCAATGGACATAGCCTTCTAAGGATTACTAAATCAGATGGTGCTTATCTACTTGGATGATATAACAATTTTCTCTAAGAAGGCCAGTGATCACTTAGATCACCTAAGATTTATCTTTGAAAGATGTAGGGAATATGGGATCTCTTTGAACTCCAATAAATGTGTGTTTTTGGTCCATGAGGGCAAACTCTTGGGACATATTGTCTTAAAATAGGGATTAGCTATTGACCTAGATATAATAAGTGCCATCTTGGAATTATCCTTACCCAAGCATAAGAAGGGACTCCAGAGTTTCCTTTGGAAAATAAATTTCATGAGAAGGTTTATACATAGTTTTATAGACTTGGTCAAACCCATCACTGCCATACTAAAGAAGAACCAAGTGTTCACTTGGTCAAATGAAGGCAAATCAACATTTGAGGCTATTAAGCAAGCCGTTGCCCAAGCACCCACACTTATGAGTCCTAATTTTTTAAGGGATTTCATATTGTATGCCTTTGTCAATATTGACAATATATCAACTATGATAATGCAAAAGAATAAACAAGAACTTGAATAGCCAATAGCATTTTTTAGTCAGGGGCTTGAGGGGTATGGGGTGAGGTATACTTTTATGGAAAAGCAAGTCCTTGTAGTGATAAGAAGCCTTAAAAAGTTTAGGCCAATGCTCTCTAATATAAAAATCTATCTTATGGTGTCTCATCTTGGAGTGAGAGACTCCCTTCTTAACAAAGATTTGAACGTAAAGAGGGTTGGTTAGATTACCAATGTCATGGAGTATGATGTTGAGATCAAGGTCACTAAGCTAGTGAGAGGTAAAGGCTTGTGTGACCATATAGTTGATGAACTTCATGAAGACAAAGAGGTTGTCTTGGTAACACAATATAACTCATAGACAGATGCAATTCCACCCCATACTAGTTGGCTCTAAGATATGACATATTTCTTGATAATAGGTGAATGCCCACAAGGTATGGATAGGGAACATAGAAGGTATTTTAGAATTTAGTCCATACCTTATACATTGGTTGATAGGGTTTTATTCATAAAGGACCTCAATGGAGTGATCCTAAGATGCATAAATTATGACCAAATGACAAGGCTCTTAGAACAATTCCATGATGGGCATGCAGGAGGCCATTTTTCTCTAAGAACTACAACAACAAAAGTGATGATAGCTAGTTATTATTGTTCCAGCCTTTCCAAGGATGCATATGCATGGGTAAGAAAGTGTAAAAAGTGTTCTCTCTTTGTGGGTGAGAAAATATTGGCATTCCTTCCTCTCAATCCAATTTAGGGAGAGAAACCCTTCATGTAGTGGGCTTTGGACTCCATAGGAATGATCAACCCACCTTCCATTGGAGGACACAAGTGGGTATTCACTACTACCGACTACTTCACTAGGTGGGTGGAAGAAATTGCCTTGAAAGAAACAAATGAAACAATAGTGTTGGATTTTTATGATAGCATAATAATGAGGTTTGGTGTACCAACAACAATAATTTTAGATAATGACTTGGAATTTTTTGGCATGAGGACAACTGAGTGGGCACTTTAGATGGGCATCTACCTTAGTACATCTTCAAATTACTACTCCCAAGGTAATGGAATGGTAGAGTCAACAAACACAAATTTGATAAGGATCATCAAGAGGACTATGGAAGAGAATCAAAGAGTTTAGCACACAAAGCTAAGGATAACCTTATGGGTTGATAGAGTAACTCCTAAAGTTGCCATTGGCACCTCACCATTTGTACTTATATATGGGAGGGAGTCAAATTTCCCATATCTCTTGAGTTACTTGCCTTGGATTTAGCCCATCAACTTGAGTTGATGGAGAGTGAACCTATGAGCGTGAGGATGGCAGAGCTCATGGAGCTTGAAGAAATGAAAGACCTTACAATGAAAACACTAGAGTCACATCAAGCTCACATCATGAAAGCCTTTAACAAGAGAGACATAGTAAGGGAATTCAAAGAGGGGGATCTAGTCCTAAAGTGGGATTCAAATAAGGCCATGCCAAGTAACCATACCAAATTTGATAGCTTGTGGAGTGGTCAGTATTTTAATCCACAGATGCAAACAACATAATGCTTTTCAGCTTTCCCAACTAGGTGGAGAGGTACTACCCATCTTGTAAATGGGATTCATCTAAATCATTAATATTATAAGATTATGTAAACATTTTATATATTTTACATTTTTTATAGTTTTTCATGTTTCCCTTCTCTAAGTGCCTTGTGCATATCCTTTTCAGTTGTGTGTTTCCATTCCCTAAGTACCTTGGGAACAGTGTTTGTTTTGTTCTTGTTGTCCTTATTGCTTCAAGAGGAGGTTTTGGGAAAGGGACAGCCTTGTATCAGTTTCATATCAACTAAGAAAGAAAGATTTTTGACCCCATTTGCCCAATATATCAAACAAGGCAATTAATTTGTTGCATAGCAGGCATGCAATCCCAGGAGGTTGCCAAAAATGTTGGCCAAATTTGGCCTACATACAAAATTTTTACCTAGATGGATCAATAAAATCTCTTGGACCCTTAATTAACCTTATACCCCCATGATTAGTCCCTTTGTGGTCCTAAATTGATGATGTAGTGTAGTATTCGAGGAGGTCTTGGTGTGGTGTGAGAAGCTGAGCAGAGTTCTAGTTGAGTGAGCATCCAGGGGCATGAAGGAGATTTGACACATTTGGAATCTTTATTGAAGTTTTTAGAATTGAATAATAGCATGTATTTTTTTTTAATCATTGGAATAGTTGGAACCCTTGAGAAACCACTTCAAAGTTGAGAATTTTAGTTTCAGGGACAAAGTCCCTAAAGGTTCAAAAAACTAGTTATAGGCACTTTTATTGGTGCCATGAAACAGTATTGAAAGGGTATTTGATGCATAAAAATGTTACCATATTGTATCCCTATCAAATGGGAATATCCATACAAAAATAAGGGGGGTGTGAATAGAGAGGAGTAGTGTTTGAGGGCCTCCACATTTCACTTTTATTCACTGTGATCATTTAGTGTATTCTATAAGATTTGTGTATCAAATGACCTTCACACCCAAAGATAGAAATTAAAGGTCTCATATTTGTCATGGAAAATCATGGTATCTTCCCCAAGGTTAATAAAACTTTTTCCAATAGTTTTCATACATGAAAAGATCAAAAAATCCATTTTTTAGTTTTCTAGGCCTACAGAGCTAAGAGAGGCCTAGAATGCCAGAAGAGAAAGGGGTGACAGAAGTAATTTACTTGGGATATAGGACATGAAATTTTTATGATATTTTGAGGCATGATGATACACAAAAATCTTTCTCAGTCTCCTTAGTTCACCCATATAACTCAAGAACCATCATCAAAGCAAAAATATGGCAGCAAGCTTGCACTCTTTTGTTATTTTTTGTTTGAGAGTTTGGTAATATTTTTATGATTATTCCAAAAAAATTTAGGTCTTAAAAATTCATATCTATCCAATTAATCCAAAAATAGGTCTAGATGAGGCCTATAACTCATTTTAACCCCCCAAATCCAAAATAGGGTCTCAGACGGGGCATGAGAGAAGCCCTAAACTAGGTTTTTGTTGTTTCCAAAAGTTTTAACCCTCCAAAATTTACAAAATTTTGTAATATTATGTTTTTAAAGGTTTAATAAGTGATTCAAGAGGTTTTGTATTGATTGGAATATGTATGATATGTTTTCTAGACTTGGGGTGTGCTTAAAGGCTAATTAGGCCTAATTGAGGGGAGCCTAATGAAGGGAGTGTGATCTTGGAGTGGAATCAGGTCATGAAACTTGTAACATAAATGTAATGATATGGATAATAGATATAAATGGTCTCAATTTTATATGAGATATTATATAATGGTCAACCCAAAAAGAATTTGACCAAAAAAGGGGTCTATAAGCCTAGAGAAGCCATGGCGAATATGTTGTGTGGAAAGAAGTGTTTCAAGGAATTTGGGAGTTAAAAATGGTTATTTTCAGGTGTGATAATATCACCTCAGACTATCCATGACAAAATATTGATCTATTGAAGCCTATACCAGGTTTTGGTCTTTGAAATCCTTGAGATCGGTTGCCTAATGGAAGCTATTAGAAGCATGGGAGTTTGAAGGCAAATAAATGAAGAGTGGAATGATAAAAGGATGATATACATGAGATTTTAAAATCAAAATAATCATATTATATAAAAAAAAAACCGAATCAAGGAGGAAGAAAACTCATTTTTGATTTTTGACCATGCAGGCATGTGTTACTAGCTTTTACCAAAATAGGCCTACAGGCCAAAGTATGTAGGATGTAATAATAAAATTTGGTGTAGAAGATCACTATGAATTACTATAATAATTAAAATTATTTTTTATAATTTTTGACAATGGGAAATATTTGCTGTTTTGGTACAGTCAAGCCTATGTCAAATCACAGTCAACATTGGAGCATACCTTGGAGAAATTGGCCATCTTGGGACATCTATAGGTTGAGTCAAAGCATGAAATTTGGTAAGTATGGTAAAAATAAACTAAAAAATCATCCCATAACATCAAAAAGGTAAAATAAAGAGTGAAATCACCTGATGTTTTGACATAGTCCATTGCCACTCAAGAAGGTAACCATTGGAGATGAAATGAAGTTTTGTCAGTTCTAGATGCCAAGAAGAAATTTAGGCCTTGGAGAAGTTTTATAATGGAATAATATGATTTTTAAAATCTATATTTTCCTATGGGAGTTATAAAATTCATGGGTTTCATGAAAATGTTTGAAGAAAGACAAGTTATGGCACAAAGGATTCATGCAGGCAGCTCAAGGTAATTTTTGGTAAAAAGGGTCTATAGGAAAAAGTACACATTTAAATGAATTAAAATTTGGTTATCATGACATATTTTATCCATTTAAATAATTTTAAGTGTCATGTGATTATCGAAATTACTTTCTATTTTGTCACAGTCCCCCCTATGTCTCACAATGGTCACTATTCATGTAAGCATACTTTTTTAAAATTTTAAGGTGTGTTTCAATTTTAAAAGTTTAGAGAAGTGTTTGAAAATTATGGTAAGATGTTTTTAAGCTTATTAAACACTTTTTTATGGTGTTCAAGACTTCAAATTCCATGAAAACACATCAACAAGCACAAATCCCCACATGCATCCTCAAGGCATAAAAGGCAAGGTTGAGTTCTGATCATTTAGAGAGGTGTAATGAGGTGTTTAAGGTGTAATTAATATTTTTAAAAGAAAATGAGATCATTGGAATGGTAAAATTGGTAATTTGGATAAATTTAAGCTTTTTTAGCCTTAAGATACCCAGTTTTAGCCCATCTTTAGATGCTTGTTTCTTTCATATCATGAAGAGTTGGGTAGAATGATTTTAGTATGTTTTGAGTATTCATATTTAATTGAATTTAATTATGTATTGAGGTTGGATAAGGGCATGATTTTTATGAACAATCACTAAGAGTGTAAGCATGCCTAAAATGCTTGTAAACCCTGTAGGTAATCATCTTTACATGTGTATCTTTTCACACCTTCTACATGGGAGCCCATTTGTTTTTAAGAGGTGTTGAAGGGGAATGTGTACCATATATTCATGTCAATAATTGGTGTACTAGGTGTCTTCATTGTAGGAACAATCATCTTGAAAGTGAGCTTGCAAAGGAGCTTTTTGCCTAGTTTTGAGTTTTTGGACCGTAATGACTTGGAAATCACTTTTAATGTGTATAGGAACCCATAAATCTCATAAAAAACTTATTTTTCATTAGAATCTAGCACGTTTGGGTGCCTAGAAGGCCCAAAATAACTCAAAAATCCATATTTTTGGATGTTTTCAAAGAAAAAAATGGTCTAAAGCCATGTAATAGGTCTAATGGGACCTAAAACAACATTATATGGCACTTGTAGATCTTCTTAAGAGTTTATATCGTGTCAGGCTGAGCAAAAGGGTCAAAAACACATTTTTTTGACATTTTTGTGCATTGTTGCAGGTTTAATGGTGATTTACACCATTTTTGTAGGTATTGAAAGTTTTCCAAATCTTCATTTTCATCCTCATAAAAATTTCATGAATGTTTGGAAGTCTTATATAGGGCCAGAAGTGGGTTTAAGGGTGCCAAATGGCCTTGGGAGTAGTTTTTCGAATCGCTGGTTCAAGTTGGTTCAAGCTTGTGACTTCCATCAATGGAGTCTTAAGTGAGTTACAAGTATCATGGGTTTTATTTCAGGTTGGAGGAGAAAATAAAATAAAAAATCAAATATAACCTCAAAAATCAAAGTCAAGTTGAAATTAGAAGATAACCTCCATGGTTAGTTAAGCATAAAGTGCTAAGTCAACTGACTTTTGCATAATATCTTCTAAAAGTTCAAGTTGAGGAGTTTTTTAAAGTTTTAAAGAGTATAAATCAAGAAACTGGAGGGGGGGGGTGAAATAGTGAAAGTGGGAGAGTTGTGGAGGTGGAAGGATAGAAGTTTGAGTACTTTAATGCTTTCTGAGATATTCTAAGGATATTTTCTCTCTTCTCTCTTCTCTCTTTCTTTTCCTTTTCTCCTATATCTCTAATTTCTTCCCTTGTTTTTAGGATACTCTCATTTTACAAGGATAAACTATGTCAAAATTTTTAAGGAAGACCTTTTGAAGAAATAAAGATCAATTTTTACCTATCTCTTGCCTCTAAATTGTGCTTAGGAAGCTTGTGCATGATGGCCTTGTGAAGAAGTGTTCTTCCATGTCCATTGTCCTTATTTCTTGCCCATTTTTAAGTGTTTTAAATTTATTTTAAGGTATTAAATTGAGATATTTACACCATTAATGGATTCTTTGTGTGAATTTTGAAATTCCTCTTCGCTTCATGTATTGTTTAGTGAGCCTAGTTTATGAAACACTTATGCAAATTAACTAGTTTGTGAGGTTGCGTGAGAAAGAATTATCTTATGCTGAATTAGTGTTTATTTCATGCTTATGTGAGTGTCAATTAATTTTGTGTATCACCCATTTATATATTTTAGTTACCCTATACCCCCATCTCTACCTCTTTTCCAAGCATAAACATTAGTTTAGGTGATCTACTAAGAGGAAGCCGGCCTTCTTTAGAGGTTCAATCTCACTACATGATATCCACAGCTTGAGATTGCTCCAATATTGTGGTTGGGAGTGAGAGAGCCTAAAAAAATCTCCCACAAGGGTGAAATTCTACACCACAATAGTCCCTTATATAGCTTAGGGTCAGTGATTTGGGTGGAGTTGGTCCATGACATGTAAGGTATTTTATCTCATGGACAAAAGAATGTATGCCCTATTATTTTATTATGTATTTGGATTTATGAGATATCTCCCATGTATTGACCAATTGGGTTGTCTCATGTTGTCAATGATAAAGTCCCTTGTGTTTTTATATGGTGATAAAACTATGTTATACGTGTTATACCATATATGCAAACCTTAAAAATGGTTACATGTGGAGACATTATGTGGTATCCATATACATATATTAATGTTAATTGGTTTACTTGGCCTATGGTTTCTCTTGGATAAAACCATGCTCATTTTATCATTTGTTATACTAGGTGGGTGAAGCTACAACCTATTGCTCACTTGGATACTTTTGATTTCCACATCGTGCAACTCCTATAATCATGCCTGATTATTAGGCATGTCATACAAGAGAGATGAGTGGTAGTGGAGGAATGGGAGTACCTATGGATGGACATGTTATCCGACCATGGTGGTCAAGACCTTGAACATGTTAGAGATTATAGTTAAGAGAAGAGATAGATGATGTTGACGAGGTAGTAACTACTGATGTGAAGATGGTAGATTTTGATACTAAAGATGCATATGTATCTATTATTTATCCATAATAGGTTTTATAGTTACCACTATGGGTACCCAAATGATGGAGACATAGATGCATGATAGTGGATACACATGAGGGTGTAACTGAGTAGAGAGATCCTACAATCTAGGTAGTGTAGAGTTAGATGATAGAGTGTCAGATCTAGAGGGGTCCATAATGTGTTCAAGTTATTATTCCTAGTTTTGTATCACCTCAAATACATGCTCATGTATAGGTACTTGGAGGCCATGTAGATGGAGAGATTGTTTTTGGAGATACCATTTTGGTAAGTGTTTAATGTTTTGAGTTAAAAATGGATGACTATATATATATCTAGCTAGATTTTTAGAGAATATATATATATATATATATATATATATATATATATATATATATATATATATATATATATATATATATATATATATATATATATATATATCTGTGTGTGTGTGTGTGTGTGTGTGTGTGTGTGATATCTAATGTATATTTGGTTTTTTATAGATACTACGAAGAAGGATTTTAGATGGGGTGATATAGTGTGATCTTCCCATCATGATATTTTGGATGATATACTATCACAACATGACACTATAGTTATGATTGACCCTATTGTACCATATGCTCTAGAGTAGGCTAGTTAGTTTTGATTGGTTGATGAGGTATCACATGAGTTGTACACATGAGGGGTTGCCATATAGTTACCCCTTAAATTAGGATATGAAGAGATGTGGGCATGGAAAAAAGTGGTTAAGGAGTGAAATACTAATATGGAGATAATGAGATAATTATCATAGATACAAGCCTATGTGGCCAATTTACAGGGATAAATTGATGGCCTTCAATCTGATACAAAGTCATTAAAGTGGACCATTTAGAGGGGATGTTCATAGGAATCTATGGGTAGTGTGTCTCATCCACTAGATAGACATGATGGAGCACAAGCTTAGCACTATTGTTATTATTGTACTTGTATCATGTTGTTATTATATCAAACATTTGATCTATGGATATATATGGTTATTTATTTTATTATTTTATAGTGATCATAGATGTATATGGATGTATATTTTCTTTATATAACATGTATTTGAGTTTTTGTTATATGTAATGGGAAAATATTTGATATGTTTTAGGTGTTTTTCTATAAATTTTTGAACAAATGCATGGTTAAAAAGAAAGATAAAAGAGGAAAATATAATGTAAAATGTGTAACAAAATTGTATAAAAGAGTAAGAAAAATGTAATACACACTAAATCATGATGGGAAATGTGTAAGACATAAATAAAGGAAATAATTTATAAAATAAACTATAAAAATCAAGAATTTGAAAAAGTTTGAAGTACAAATATAATTGGTATAAAACAGATTAATTAAAATTGAGGAATGAGTAAAAGGTAAATGTTTGAAAAATAAAGAACATGAAACATACTAAATCAAGATGGTAAATATGTAAAATAAACCACAATGTAAAATATACTTAATTAGGGATTTTGTAAAACAAAGATAGATAAGAAAACATGAAACATACTAAGTCATGATGGGAAATATGCACATGATCCAAAGCATAAAAATATAAGACACACCAAAATCAAATAATTAAGCTTATAACATAGAATACCCAAATTGATAGTTATTATTGTGACTAATCATGGTATGAGGGTGTTAGAAATGTATTGTGAGGAAGGCCTGGTCCTATCTAATGTATTATACTACAAATCACAAAAGAGAAACCAATGAGGTAAATGATAATTTTGGGTATATTCATAGGAGATATTTGAAATGTTTGTGAGGAAGGATTGGTATTATCCAAGGTCTTACATTACAACTCATAAAAAGGAAACCAATGAGGAAGCCCTGCTCCTATCCAAGGTCTTACATTTCAAATCATAAAAGGAAACCATAGGGGTATGATCAATTAACAAAGCATGTTCATCAAGGAGGAATAGTGGGATTGTGGTAATGAAGTAAATGTTGACCAATTTTGACCCCCAGGTCAAAATGGTCATCCCTATGTTTGGAAAATTGACCTTGTCATAGGTTTTCTAGTCTTTCAATACTTTGAGATATCCTCCAAGTGGCTATTTTATCATTATTAGCATTATTTAAGGTTCATTTTGAAAATTTAAGGTAAATGCCATTTGAAACCTAGTGTTATTCTAGGCACTTATGAAAGTTGATTAAGAAGGTTCAAGTGGTTTAAGTGGTATAAAGGCTCATATTGGTCATGTCATGAAATAATAAAGTCACATTAAACCTCCTATAGTCTGTACTAATGCCGAAAAAGGTGTAAGAGTCAAATTATAATGTACATCTCACTATTTATGTGTTTTAGCTCACTTTTTATGACATTCATGAGGAGGTTTTTGCATGAAATGAAACATTAGAGGTAAAATAAAGTGTTTAAAATATAATTTCAAGTCCACATGTACATGTACCAACTTTAGGAACACTTGTCATCCATCTTCCATCGGTCTCCAAGGTAAATGTTTTAGTTTTAGGCCAAAATCATGTGTTTTCACCAAGTCCATATAGGCATATTGGAGGGAAATATCTTCCATATAATCTAATGGATGTATATATCCAAAATAAGTGAATATATAGGTTCTATATAAGTTTCAAGGTCCCAAAAAGGCAAAAACCTATTTCATTCTCCCATCATTCTACTTGGCAAGCTTATACGACCTTTAGGTTTTCATTAAATATAGATAAGAGAGAGAAGAATATCATATGAAATTTTGAGGAAAGTAATGGGGTCAATTTAATGTCTAATCCATGGAATTTTTTTTCAAATCCATCCCCTATGCTTTATGAATGATGAATAATTATCTGGTCACTCTCATGAGCTTATCCATCTATATAGGGTTTGAAGATTGCAATGGTTTTGGCCCATTTTGGGAGTCTTTATGCAAATTGATGTTGGTTGTGTGTTCATAAGGACCCCATATATTGTACCCATCACCCACACCCCTAGCTCACATGTGTGGGAGTGTCAAAATCAAGCAAACTCTAAGTTTTCTTCCATTTACAAAGCATGGGATAAATTTCTCAAGTTATAAGGTCTTTTAGTGCACTTAATGGAAAAGGATAATGATGTTTGAAGTGTTTGATTGGTCAATTAACATATATCATGTATTATCTACCTCCAAAATCCATTAGGAAACTCATCACCAAGAACAACAACCTCTACATGCTCTCCATAAAGGCAAATATGCAATTTCAGTTGAACCAATCATCATAAATATGGGTGTACGATGTTGAAAGACCTAAGCACATAGAAAAAGGAATAGTGTATGTCAATTTCATATGGTTGGTCTTACAATTACATATCAAAAAATTCAAGTAAGGGAGGCCTAAAGGGTAAAATAGAGAAGACTCTCAACACAACAAATAGGACTCAGTCAAGTCTCCCAAAGCAATTAGATAGAGGCATGAATTCAATGATGAAGAGCAAGATGAGAAATATGGAGATAGTATTAAGGGTGTTATGGAGATTTTAAGCCTTAAGAGACACCTAAATAACACATTAACCCAATGTTAACCCCATAGAAGTCCATTAAGTTAAAATTAGTTAATGGCCTAGTTGAAGGAAGAGGTTGAAATAAAGTCTAAATAAGCTCTTATGGTAGTCATGAATGATACCTCAAGGGACAAGGTGTTTGGATGATATGAGAAGGTATAAATAAGTGAAATACAATGGGTACTAGGTGAGTCCATTTACTAGTCCAAAATTCCAAAAAAACTTAATGAGTGCAATCATGAAAAATAAGTTGGAGGGACTAATTACAGTCTCAGCCTACTTTGTTAGCAAAAACTAAGGTAATTTTGGGAATTTTAGGGTAATTTGGTTTCTTGTTTCCAATAAACCACAAAAAGAGTGAGTAAAACCTCTTAAATTTGGGTGTGGTGGTCAAGGATTGATGAAAAGTTTGAAGGCCATCCTTGCATTTTGAAATTAGCCTCATGCCTCTCTTCAGTCCGTATAAAGGTTTGACACCACATACAACAACAACTAAAGGAACACTTAAATGAGTGGCCAACAAAGTTTCTTGAAGAACAATAATAAGATAGAGAAGATTATATTATGGTGAACATAAATAAGTCCCTAATTCTGTGAGCACCCTAAGCTTCATTGAAGCATCCACCTTACTTGGTACACCTAGAATACCTTAGTATGTATATGAGAGTTTCAAGACTCTTGATAATTAGCTATTGGAAGGGAATCAAGGTTTATCCTAAAGAAAGGATGAATAGGGAGATGTATTACGTATATAATGAGGTGTTGGAATGTATAATTTTACAACTTACCTCCATGTTCATCACTCCACTATCCAATCTCTTCTCTTGAACTGCACACTTATAACAACCTTAGTTGGTTTAGATATTCTGTGTATGAGGGTTGAAAAAAGAGGGTAGATAAAATTATAATAATGTAATTATGAAGGATTAAAGAAAATAGTGACATATAAGGGCTCCAAAATACTTATTAAGAGATCATTTATCTCATAATCTATGTCAAGTTACCTATAATAGTGTTCAGGCAGGGAAGGCAAACAAGGTATTATGTAATGAGATAACTTGGAGTGATAATAAGTATGGGGAGTGATTATTAAAAATAGATATAGTATATATTTGAAATAAAAAAAAATGAGAAGATAACCTTAGGTAACATGTCTTATTTGGAACCTAATATACCTATATACTCCCCTAAGGTGGACTTCTCTTGATGCACACCTACAACCATTTTGTTTAGATTGCTTAGAGTTATGTGATGGATGTCACTCTTTAAGGAAATTGGTGGAAAGAGTGAGCTCATAAGGACATACTTAATGTAAAATTGGCCCCAATATTATAAATAGACTCATATGAATTAGTGGATAGTGTGGAATATCTAAGTAGTTCCATTCAAGGTCCTAACCACATTCATTCACTCCATTCAAAAGAGAAACTCATTCAAGAAGCCTTAAGTGAGCATACACATGCATATGGAGTACCAAGAGAGTTGAAAATATAGGGTGGATTAAAGAAGGTGAGACCTATGAGAGACTAATGGAGATGTTTCAAAACTATAAAATGGAGTTTGGACTTAGAGAACCTAAAGGAAATAAATAAGAGGACACACTCATACCCTTTTGCTCAACCATGTAGTCTAAGAAAAATGGTCATTTAAGGTCTATATAGGAACAACCAAGACATAAAAATTGGTATGAGTGGTCATTATCACTAGTCAAGGGCACCCAAAATATCATTTTGGTCAAAAAAATAGTGGGTATACCCACTATTTTGACTTAGACCAATCCTTGTCTATGATAGTTAGCTTGGGAGTTAGATGGGTGAATTTATGTCTTGAAGGGATTAAAAATAGGTTGGATCACACATATTATTATAAAATAGTGTGAAATGATGGTATAATACCTTAAACCTCCTCTAAATGGATAACATTCAAATCTGTACTCAAATTCCTTAAGGATAGTCCAATGCAGATAGTTACATAAGCCTGCTTATAGACCCTAATACCACCTTAAGGTTCATACAAGCTCTTGAAACAAGTTGGATGGTCAAGGTGAGGAATATGAAGATGTTTAATACCTAATAGGGAGGTTTAAAGTGCACAAAATTTATAAACAAGGCAAAGTGGCTTTAAAACCTTATTCAAAACATTCAACCCTACACACAGTCAACTCAAGAGTTGAATTCAAGTGTTCACCCACTTCATCACAAGGAAGCTCAAGGCCAAAGCTCCTAGGAAAGTTTAAGTCTCCCTATGGATTGAATATTCATGAAATATTGGTTGAAATTATGGGGTTAACCTCTATGAATGATCTTGAAGAAAATAACTTATCAAAATTGGTTTGTAAACAACCTGAGTGCCACCTTATAATGTTCCTCTCTCCACACACAATTTACATGGAAACCAAAGATATTCATGGAAGATGAGGAGGTCTATTCAATGTAGAATAATTTAATTTGTTCCTAACTTGGATGTCCATACACTATGAACTATCACTAAGATTCCTAAGTACTCATAAACCTCTCTAAAACCCTAGGCACACCTAGTTTTATAAATCTTGATCTTTTAGCATCTTATTACCTTGGAATGACTTTATAATCTCATGTAATTTTAAGATCACTCAGATTATAACCTATTCATGTGTTTTAGTTATACAAAATCCATATAGAATTATCATAAAAATGTACTTTTCTAAGAGAATGAGTAGAAAGAAGCGTGAAAATCTATTTGGAATCATTATAATCACTAAATGGGAATTATTAAGACTTTTTTCATCTTATCAAGTCATAATATGTCCATGGATACACCTATAAATGTCTTTGAAACTCATTTCAAAACTTCTAGTCTATAAATACCCAAGGAAGGTAGACTAATCAACTAGGAGAAGTGAAATTTAAAGTGCCTAATGCCTATATAAGCCTATATCATGGTTTATTATGTTTTTCTATGTATGAATATAATGTTATCATAGGTTTATAAGGTTTTATCACATCTCTCACGGCTGCTCAAAATCAAGTAATTAGGCTAGGCTTAATTGGCCTATTTGACCTATTTGGTGAACAAGAGAGCTCAAGTTTGGTTTAGAATGGATAATTAAGAGATTAAATGGTATAATTCTTAGTAATTAATGGTTTTAATGGGTAAAATTAATTTTCAATAGACATAATGAAGGTGGAGGTAGTTTCAAAGCTTGACATATGCACAGAGACTAGTGGGATACTCAACACAACTTGAGAGGCCTAATCAGACCTATGTACAATATGTAACTACCATTGAGAGAATTGATGGACCATTTTTAGCATATTAAATTATTTTATAAGGATAATTGAAGCTAACTTATCCCCATAACCTTGCTCTAATGCTACAGGGAACCATTAAGGAAGACCAACACATGGGAGAGTTGAAGAAGGTTTGTGTAATGGATGTAACAACTGGATGGAGTGGACCTTTCTCATTCATTTCCAATTTATCTAACTTTCACACCAAATTATCCTCTCTTTATCTCCTCTTATTTTATATATTGAAGGATTTTGGCCTTGTATTATATCCCTTAGGATGGTATTATGAAACTCTACCAGTGTTAGTACTTATACACCTACTTGAACTAATCAGTAAACTTTTGAATATATTTCATGATGGAATATTATTTATACATACTTGTTTTGATATGAAAATGTGATGATTTTCTTTCCCTTATAGGTCTTTTTTTACCTAGATGTCAAGAGTATGTCTTATGCATGCTATGTGGAGTGTAGAAGTGTAGGTGATAGGGTTTTAAAGTGTGACATGACTTGTAAGAGTATCCTAATAGGCCTAATTGTCATAACCTTTGCATTACATTCACCTAGTACAACCTCCACATGAAAAATTTGTGTATAACAACTCATGATGATGATTGTTTAGCTATTGGTAGCACATTAGTGTGTTAAGATTTCAAGTTGAGTGAGTAGATGAAAGATCATT
Source organism: Torreya grandis (assembly GCA_037957365.1). Classification (NCBI taxonomy): domain Eukaryota; kingdom Viridiplantae; phylum Streptophyta; class Pinopsida; order Cupressales; family Taxaceae; genus Torreya; species Torreya grandis. The sequence goes on along the minus strand of JARHVA010005808.1, from coordinate 911,117 downwards.
TAGGTGCATCACCACACTTTTGTGTAGATTTTATTATGCAAATTATTTAATATTTTCATCTCAATAGGATTAAGTATTATAAATTGAGATATAGTGAGGAAATTAAAGGAACTAATCCCATAAAATCTAAAGGTTTGACCTAGATAATAGGTAACCCACAACCTATAAGTTAATCCAATTTTAGACTAGTTTTGAGGTGGATAATAAGGGTGAAACCAAGTTACCTAATAGTTTTGGCACACCCAATGGGATGAGCTTTCAAGTGACTTTAAGTATGATTTGATAACCTTAGAGGACATTTAGAAGCTAGAGACATTCACTTACATCCTTATTGTCATATTGAATAACTTTAAGCATCTTTAGCAAGGTTTGCAATCAATTTTAAGCTCAGAGGCATCATAACTTCATTTTTGTAGAGTTAATAAGGTTTTTGGTTATGTTCATGATGTGATACATATGTCATATGAGGATTTATGGTAGCCTATGGGGTAAATACCTATCATTCACCTCCATATTATCCATACCATGACCCTTATCAACCCTATGCTAACCCTTATCATCCTTACCATGAGCCTCCTAACTACCAATACTATCAACCTTATTGTGATCCTCCTCCACCTCCATGTTATACTTCTTATCCTCATGATCAATAATGTTACCAACCTACTATTGTTTACAATCAACCTATACTATACAATGATCATTTGCACTTAGAGATTGACAAACTAAAGGAGAGATACATGCCATAAGAATGTCTTAGGTAGTAGAAGAGAATTGAATGTAATGTCCTTATACTTCATCAAATTACCCCTAAAAACCAATAAAAACTAGCCAAGGTGATTACTCCATCTCCTTTCATTACCTCTCTAATCATTGGAGACTTCTTAGTTCACAACTATTTACTTGATGACAAGGTAAGTCATTTAATTATCCCTATGTTGGTGGTAGATAATTTGAATTTGGTATATGAATTTATTTTTGACCTTGAATTACATTAGAATAGATCTCATATTAAAATATTTAGCATTGTCAAAAACCATAAACTCACCTTTCATGCCTACCCTAAGCTTTCAGTTACACAAAACCTCATTCTGATAGAATTGTTACCTCATTTGCCTTATGTTTGGCTAGTAATTCTATGGTAAATGTTAGGAGTTACTTGTCTAATGACTTATATCATATGGTCTACATACTTGGTTATGGTGTCGAAGTCAAAATTAGGTCTAAGACACTCTCCATATTGCACTTTCAATCCTACACCCCAACCACCTCAAGTTTAGATTACATTGACCATAATCCTCCAAAGAAATATCCATGTATGTAAGATTCCCTTTAATATCCTATGATTTATCAAGAATATATAATGACCCCAACTTGGAAACCTTCATAGGCCAAATAGCTAAACTATGTCATGCCTACCCTTAAAAGAGAGAGTCGATAAGAGGGGTAAGGTATGGAATATTTTCAAAGATATATATCATTTTATCCAAAATACACATTATACCTTCATGATAAAGCCTCTCATGAGCATCAAAGTTTACTTGAATTTGGTAAGATAACTAAATATTTCAACAAGTAGGGTGTGGTCTCCAAGTATGATAGTATAACTATTTTAAGTTGGAAGAACACCCTTGTATCCATCAAGAAAAATAAATAAATGTATTGTCCCACCAACCCTATCATCTATTGAAAAGGATAAAAGTACATTAAGACTATAATTGGAACATCCAAGCATGAGAGAAAATTTGTCAAGGCTAACTAGTGAAGAGGCAGTCCTTCTGAACTTGACCATGTTATGGTTGTATCAAAGTTTAAAGATCACCTTGAATAGGACACCTCAAGTGTATATAAAGAATAAAATATTATTAGAACTCCTATTCATCTTAATATATAAATATTTGAACATGAGGAGAGCTTAGATGATGTGGGGAAGCTATAATTCCAAGATGTTGGAGCTGATGTAAATGAGATACAAATAAATCCTTCCCTAGGAGATAATCAATAAAATAACCTTCATGAGGTTATTATTGAGACTAAGGAAAATAAATAATTGGATGATCCTTGGCAACACTTATACTATGTGTTTTTTAATTAGATGAAATAACTCAGTATGGTATATTTGAATTATGGAGTTAGCCACCAAGATGATGTCCTACGTGAATAAGGTAATTAAGTCTAGGGGTACCAAGATAGGATGAATTAGAAATTTATTAGATTGAAGAGATACCTTTATCCATTAAATATGAATATAAATAAGATGTAATAGAACTTTTGAGTATGGTCATTGATGTTAGGTTGTCATTGACGTCAAAAATAGCATGAGATCACAATGCATTAATGACAAAGTGATTAGATTGTTGGTTTGGAGTGATATGGCACATATGTAGGTCTATAAAGAAAAAGAAGAGTTTGTGAGTCATCCATATATGTATTAATGAAGTCTTGATATGTAATTTGATCATTTGGGAAGAGGAACTTGCATATTATAGCTTAAGAGAATTTAGACTGTCACTACACATCATACAAATATGAATGAACTAGTAAGTTTGTGCATTTAATATAGAGACTAAAATATTCAACCAAGGTAAAAATATTTCATGGAGATGTTTCATATAATGCTAAGAAGTTACCCTAAAGATTTGGAGTCTTGAAGTGTTTCATAGCTCAAGTTATAAATGTTCAAAGCTGCTCTTGTAGACTATCATGGGCTAGAGACCATCAAGTTTAACTACATTGAAGTCTAAAGTTAACTAGTTAGTAGATCTAATGATACATGTTAAATCATAGGTTATAATCCAACAACATACATAAAGTCAATATGTCAAAGAATGAATGTGATAGTTACGTGTGTTACATTCACACAAATTAGATATAAGATTAATAGTTGGCATGTGTTTGTACAAACAAAGATCAATGGTGCAAGTTGATTCAAAGAGTTAATGTGTATAGAAGGCATGTAGAACTACCAAGTGGCACAATCATGAGATCTCAGATTGAAGAACAATAGTGAGTGTTACATAGTAAACACTAGGTTAATACATAGAGATCGATAGTGCATATTTGGTCAAAATTTCTAGGAAGCACAAGATGAGGTTAACATGTCCAAAGTTTAACATTTTCTCTATGACTGTTGAAATTTGAATTTTAAAATTAACAAAGGAAAAATAGTGATCAGTTTTTGGGATATATATTTTGATCTAGGATGAATTTCTTGATGCATTAAAAAGTAAATTTATAGATTATTTCAAGGCACATCTAGAGAATCTAGTTAGAAGGTCTAAATATTTGCACATTTAAATTTATTAAGCTTTACCATTGACTATTTATTTGTTCATGGTGCTACATTGTACAAAATGATGTTTGAGTAAATTATGCTTTAGTAGAAGAGTGTTTTAGTGAGAAAAATCACTTAAAAATGTCTCAAAAATCATATTAAGTAGACACATATATTTGAAAATGATCTTATGTTCTTAATTTGCTTGATGAAGTGCTAAATGGGTGAAGTCTCCATGAGACCTATAAGGGTTAATAAGTCCTAATTAGAAGACATAGCTACTTAAGTGTGACCCATGGATCCTATGGCCAACCATGAGGATGGTATTAATATTTGTGTTAGCTTATTATATGTCTTAATGGTTAAGGAAAATATTTTAGTTGACCTAGATGGTGATATTTATGAGTACTTTATAAATAGTAGAGACCAAGGCAATGGTTTCTAGACTTGTATGTAAATGTGTTGAGAAGAGAAGAAGATAGAGATAGAGGAAATAGATCAAAGAGAGGGTGATCAGTGGATGTACTAAAGTAAAAAGTAGATTGAAGATGAGTGAATAAGTTTAGAGTTATCCAAAAGGATGTTTGGATACATTGATTTCATGAGCATGTTTGAGAATGTGTGAAGAAGTGAAAGATAAGTGGTTTACATTATTTATCTAATTAGATTGAATACAATCAGAATTTTGGAGTTGTTGATTTAATAAGGTGTTGTGTGGGTGCTCAACATATAGAAAAAGTGGGTGATTATTCATACTTAGGGATGGGTGCTCCTTATGAAGTGGGTTCTTCAATAAAAGATCTCATGTTTGTGATCATATTATAGGATAAGTAGTCCATGTGTTTGCAAGCTTGAGAGTGGATTTTATTCTCCAAGAGGGTTTCCCAAGTAGATCTTGTGTTATGTATGTGATATTGATTATTCATTTTTATAAACATCTTGTATGCTTTATGAATGCTTATGGTAATTGATTAAGTGTTTTTAAGGATTAAAATTGAATTTTGAAATATATTGCATCACTGATTCACCCCCCTCCTCTTAGTGATTGTACCTCCAATGATTAGTATCAAGATAGGACCTTTATTGCAATTTTAACCACTTGAAGGTGATCTAAGGTAAATATCAAAAGTTAATAGATATAGGGTTTATCTATGAATAAATCACCATTGTTTAATGAGTTAAATTATTCTTTCTAGAGTACAAGGATGAGGACATACATCATGTCTCTAGGGTTTGATATTTAGAAATCCATCATGGATGTTTATACTATACCAATTACTCCAACTAGTGTTAATGACAAGAAGTTGAATGAGAATAATTTTAAAGCTATGAATGATATTATTTGTGGTCTATCTAAGGATATGTTCACCAAAGTGATCCATTACAAGTCTTCCAAGGAAATTTGGGTCAAATTATAGACTATCTATGAAGGAGACTCTAAGGTAAAACTAGCTAAGTTGCAGACCTAACGAAGGCAATTCAAAGGTCTCAAAATGAATGAAGAAGATACTATGGCATCCTATGTTCTAAGGATTGATGAGGTATTAAAAATTATTATAGGTCTTGGAGAGGAGATTGATTAAGATACCATAGTATAGAAGGTATTGATCACTTTTACACTTAGGTTTGAGTCAAAGTTGTTTGCTGTAGAAGAAAGTCATAATCTCACTCAGATTAAGATGGATGAACTTCATGGTATCCTTACTACCTATGATATGAGAATTGATGTGGATAGACCTCCTGAGAAGGAATCAACCTTCAAGGTAATCAAGGAGATAAAAGCCAAGAAGAATAAATTAAGTCTTGAAGACTTTGATCTCAATGAAGGTGAACTTGAAGCCATGATTGCAAGAAAATTAAATGTAATATTAGGTAATAATGAAGGAAAAATTCCTTTCAAATGTTTTTCATGTGGTAAAGTTGGTCATTTTTTAGCTATATGTCCAAAAAGAGACAAGGTTGAACACAAAAAAGTTTATAAATAATCTCATGAGGATGAACACAAGAAATATGAGGGTTCTATAAAGTATAGAAAGTTATTCAATAAGAAAAATGGAAATAAGGAATCATGCAAAGGTAGTAAGATACTTTACCATGAAGTAGACACTAACTCATCTGTAGAAGAAGTAAACACATCTAACAATGATGATTCTTTTCATAATAAGTACATGGAGACTTTATTCATGGCTCATAGAGATAATGAAGGTGAATATTCTTTAAGAAGATATTTCTTTGGAGGAGATAACTCAGAGGAAGAAGGTGAAAAAGTCACTCTTGAAGATTAATATCTAGATACTATGAAAGAAATGAAGATACTGCAAGGAAGGAATAGAAAACAAGATTCCTTGATAAAATCCTATGAGGAAAAAATTGGAATCTTTGAATGAAGGTTGAGTAAATAAATTAAGGAGAATGATGAGATCACATAACAACTTGAAACTTAGGTTTGAAATATTAATTAAGAAGTGAAGAGTAAATATGAAGAGTGTATCATGTATTAATAAGAGATAGAGTCTTTGAAGATAAAACTAAATCAATCTATGACCAAAGACACAACTAATGACTTAGATAATAAGGATGAATTAATGAATTATCTTGAATATATAAAGATTGAGAAGAAAAAGAACAAAGAGATGATGTCACAAATCAAGGAATATGAAGATAAATTTAGTGTGTTTGAAGCAATAATGAATGATGACACCAGGGAAGATGAAGATACTAAGAATCATCTCAAATGGTCAGTTAAAAACTATGTTTACAAGCTTGAAATACAAATAGAATGAGTACTAAAGGTATGAAAATAAAATTTAGTAATTAAAAGATGAGTTAGATAAGAAATCTTGTAAGGTAAAGTTATTTATGAAGTCTGAAAAGAGCTAAAATGATCTTGACAATATTCTAAGTAGTCAAAAGCATGCAAGTGATAAAATTGGTCTTGGATATAAAAAAGAACAAAATCATGTAACTCATGATAAGATAAAAGGATGATGTGAACAACAATAAAAATTTGAAGATCAATAATCAGTCAATGAATGAAGACATTGATAAAATGAAGACAAATCTGATTAGACAATCAAATGCTATGAGGTGTGAAAATTTCAATGGTCATTATTACTCTTGCAATCAATTTGGTCATAGGTCAAAATATTGTAAAAGATCCTCAAGGAATGAATTTTCATGGAATTATGAGAAAGACAATGGTAAGGATGAAAAACATCATTACTCAAGAGAGTGAATAGCTTCACAAGGAAATAATGACATCTTTTGCTACAAGTGTCAATGGTTTGGTCATATTGTAAAGTTTTTTAATATCTTCATCAGGAGACCAAATGATCAGGTACATGAATGAATTCATGTAACTTTAAGGAATCATCATAAATACCAATCATAAGGTATGTATAATCTAAGAAAAATTATTTTTTTGAATGTCATGAGAGAGGTCACATAACAAGATTCTGCAAGAATAATTAGTATTCTACTTCAAAGATTATCAATTATATCATGAAGATAAGGAATCATAGTGAAATGAGGCCTAAATAGGTAAATGAAACATAGGATCAAAGTGGATTATTTGACATGTTAGAATAGGGAACAAGTTCAACTATCGAGGAACAAGCCTTATCTACCCAAATGGATAAGGAAATCAAGTAGGATCATGAGATAAAGAAAAGAATAAGGTTGAGAACTCATTCAAATACAATCTAAAGATGAGGAAGGACTGAAATTAAAGTAAGATCATGGAGATATGATAGTCTCCTAAGTTTTAAAATATTTATTCCCTCTATGAAAAGTGGGTTTATCTACCTATGATTCTTAGGAGACATCTTTCTTGTGTGGAAGCAAGTGTATGCGCTCTAAGTAATGATCAAAATGCCAATCAATACAAATGTATGTTATTTTCAAATTTGATTATATGAAAGATGTGGTTGGCTAAGGGGGAGATAATTAGTTTAATTGAGTACTTTGAAGAAGATGTGTATGATGTAAGAGGGAGTATTTGTAAATATGCTTCAATCATGATAAAAGTGTTAAGATGTCTACTACAGTTGTGAATTCAAGAATATTGACATGATGACTTTATCAAATGAAGCCATGTATTTTGACAAGGTTTTGAATCTTCATGCATGAGAAAAGAGAGATTTTGAGTTTTATATGTAGATAGTTACAAAGATTAGAAAATTCCAAGTTCATATTGGTGTATGTCAAAGAACATATGACATAAGATGGAGCATGATGTTAGCAGAAGTTTTCTAAGCTTTGTGAGCATTTTGTCAAGTCCAAGGATTAGAGAAGTCCAAATTTAGATTGGTACATGCCAAAGGGGGAATAATTGATTCATATGATTGAAATTATGTAAATATCCTAAGCATCTTAATAGTATTTAAATGCATACATAATGTTGAGGAATGTTTGTTGGCATGTTTATGAAGAGACCCTTTGTCATTAATGTCAAAAGGGGAAAAATATTAGAATGAAGTCATTATTCAAATAAAGTCATTCTAAGGGTGTTTTTACATCAATGACAAAGGGGGAGATTATTGAGAATGGTCATTGATGTTAGGTTTTCATTGATGTTAAAGTGAGCATGAGATCATAGTGAATTAATGACAGAGTGATTAGATTACTGGTTTGGAGAGATATGACACATATAGGTCTGTAAGGACAAAGAAGTTATGAGGCATCCATAAATGTCTTGATCAAGTTCTGATATATCATTTGACCATTTGGAAAGAGGAAATTTCATATTCTAACTTAACAAAAGCCAGACCATCACTGCACATCATGTAGATATGAATGAACCAACAAGTTTGTGTATTTAATGTAGGGACTCAAAAAGTCAATCAAGGTCAAAGGATTTTACGGATATGTTATCTATAGTGATAAGAAGGTACCATAAAGATTTAGATTCTTGATGTGTTTCCTAGATCAAGTATAAAACTTCAAAGTTGCTCTTGTAGACTATGATGGGCCATACACCATAAAGTTTAACTACATTAAAGTCTAAGGTAAACTAGTCATTAGATCTAATGGTGCATGTTAAATTACAAATTGTAATCCAAAAACATACATAAAGTCAATATGCCAAAGAATGAATGCAATAGTGACGTGTGTCACATTCACAGAGTTTGGATAAAAGATAAATGGTTTGTGTGTGTTCATACAGATAATATCATTGGTGTGGGTTGAGTCAAAGAGTTAATGTGTGTAGAAGGCATGTACAAATTTTAAGTAACACAAACGTGGGAACTCAAATTGAAGATAAATAGTGAATGTTACATGGTAAAACCGAAATTGATCCACATAGATTGATGGTGTGTATTTGGTAAAATTTCATAGGGAGCATGAGATGAGGTCAATGTGTCTGAAGTTTAACATTTGCTCAGTGACTGTTGGAATTTGAATTTTCAAATTAATGAAGGAAAAATAGTGCTTAGTTTTTGGGCTATATCTTTAGATCCAAGATGAATTTATTGATGAATTTAAAACAAAAGTTTTAGAGGAATTTAAGGAGCATCCATATAATATATTTATAAGGTTTGAATATTTGTACAATCAAAGTTATGGAGCTTCAAAGTTGACTATTTGTTTATTCATGGTGCTGTAGTGTACAAAATGTTGTTTGAGCGAATTGTTCTTTAGTAAAAGAGAGTTTTGGTGGGAGAAATCAATTGAAGATGTCTTATAGATAATATGAAGTGGACCCATGTATTTTAAAATGATATTATATTCCTAATTTTCTCAATAAAGTGCTAAGTTTGTGAATAGGACTCCATGAGACCTATAAGGGATAATAAAGCCTAATTGAAAGGCGTAGCTACTTAAGTGTGACCCATGGATTCCATGGTCCACCTGTGAGGATGGTATTGAGCTTTGTGTTAGATTATTAGATGTATTAATGGTTAAGGCAAGTATTTTGGCTGACCTAGATGATGATATTCATGAATACTCTATAGATAGTAGAGACTAAGGCAATGTTTTCTAGACTTGTATGTGAATGTGTTGAGAAAAGCAAAAGATAGAGACAAAGGAAAGAGATTAGAGAGAGTGTGATCACTAGATGGACTAAATTATAGATCAGATTGAGGATGAGAAAAGAATCTTAGAGTGACCCAATAGGATGTTTGGATGCAATGCTTCCATGAGCATGTTTGAGAATATGTGAAGAGGTTAAAGGAAAATGTTTTACACTGTTTCTCCAATTACATTGAATGCAATCATAAATCTAGAGTTGTTGATTTAATAAGGTGTTGTATGGGTGATCAACATCTAGAATAAGTGGGTTCTTGTTCATACTTATGGGTGGGTGATATTTTTGAAGTGGGTACTTCACTCAAAGGTCTCATGTTTGTGTTCATCTTATAGGACAATTAGTCCATGTGTTTACAAGATTGAGAGTGGGTTTTATTCCCCAAGAAGGTTTCCCACATAGATCTTGTGTTATGTATGTGATATTGTTTATTCATTTTTATAAACATATTATATGATTTATGAATTCTTGTGGTGATTGATTAAGAGTTTAAAAGTATCAAAATTAAAGTTTAAAATATCTTGCATCACTAATTCACCCCCTGCTCAGTGATTGTACCTCTAAAAAGAAAAATAAATTTTATATGACCCTATGAAAGAGTTAGAGGTGAGTGATCAACAAGACATTTTACAAGCAAAATTTAAGAATGGAAGTGACCGCTATGGTTCATCCATTGATCATGATGATATGTCTTTTTGGGAAGACTTAGAAGACTTTTACTTGAGTTTAAACACTCCATCTTTACACCATGAAGAGTTTGAAAAGGATATTGTCAAGGATACATTGGTAGATGACCACTTTGTTTCTAATGGGGAAAATTAGATGCAACCCATGACTAAAGAAGAGATGAGATTGATTATGCAAAATAGAAGGTTATGAGAAGAATACAATTGGGTTCTTGGCTCTCATAGTTAACACATGCACCTAGGTATGGAGATAAAAGGTCTAGTCACTCTTATAAGATACCATGAGAATGATGATGATCCCATTTATAGGTGGATATTTTCATAAAATGATCAAAATTTGATTAGACCTAAATCAATGCATGACAACCACACATCATGGTATCATAGTAATCAAGGAAGGTTTATATTTGATCCATGGGTAAGGAAGTCAAATTTAGGTTAGTTGTTTTAGTAGTTTGTTTTATGGTTCAATAAGTGTTGTCTACACAGTTTTTTAGTTTGTTCTCCTTTATTACTTCTATGTCTTACATGGTGTGTTTCTTACATTTAGGTGTTGTTGTTTTATGTGTCTTATTATTACTACAAGTCTTTGAATTTTCCTTGGTGTAACTTAGTTTGGTAATCCATGTATTCCTCAAGTAATATTACCTTATTTGATTCATCATGCTATCCTTAAGTCATGAGGTGGTTGGGTTCTCTTGACCAATAGGCTGGTCACCCTTAGGAGTCACCAGTAATGTTGACCAATTTTGACCCCTAGGTCAAAATGGCCACCCCTATATTTAAAAACTTAACATTTTTGTACATTTTATAGTATTATAAATGCCTTGAGGTATCCTAAAAGTGGAAAATTTACCCTTATTATCATTATTTAAGGTTCATTTGGAAAAGTTAAGGTAAATGCCATTTGAAACCTAATGTTATTCTAGGCACATATGAAAGTTGATTAAGAAGGCTCAAGTGATTTAAGTCATATAAAGGCTCATATTAGTAATTACATGAAATATTAAATTCACATTAAACCTTATATAGTGTGTACCATTCGACAAAAATATGGAAGATTCAAATTATAATCTACATCTCACTATTTATGTGTTTTATTTCCCTTTTTATGACATTCAAGAGGAGGTTTTTACATGAAATATAAAATTTGAGGGAAAATAAAATTATTTAAATATAATTCCAATTCTTCACACAAATTATTAGCTTTAGGAACACTTTTAATCCATCTTCCATCAATCTCCAAGGCAAATGTGCTAAGTCCTGGCCAAAATTAGGTGTTTTCACTAAGTCTATACAAGTGTATCAGAGGGAAATATCTTCCAAATGATATCATGGATGTATATATCACCCCAAGTTTTTATATAGGTTTTTTATAATATTAAAGGTCCTAAATTAAAAAAACCTATTTCATTCTCCCATCATTTTCCTTGGCAAGCTTAAAAAAACTTCAAGTTTTCATTCAGTTTGGATAGGAGAGAGAAGATTAGTATCTTAAATTTTGGGGAAAGTAAGGGGGTAACTTGACTATCTCATATATGATATTTGTCTAAAAATACATATTTTGTGCTTTATGAACAATGGATAATAATATTGTCACTCTCATGAGCTTATCCATCTATATAGTGTTTGAAGATTTAAATAGTTTTGGCCCATTTTGGGAGTATTTATGCAACTTGATTTTGGTTTTGTGTTCATAAGGAGAACATATACTATATACATAAAAAAAAAAAACTTGAATTACACATGAGTTAGTGTCAAAATCAATCAAACTCCAAGTTTTATTTCATTTATAAAGCATGGGTTAAATTTATCAAGTGATAGGGTCTTTTGGTGTACTTAAAGGAAAAGGATGATAATGTTTGAAGTTTTTTATTGGTATATTATAATATCTCATTTATTATCTACCTCCCAAATCGATCATTAAAGACATCACCAAGCATAACAACATCTATAAGCTCTCCATGAAGGCAAATCTACAATTTCACTTGTAGCAATCATCATAAGCATTAGTGTATGATGTTGAAGGACCTGAGAAAAACCAAAAAGGAATAATGTGTGTCCACTTAATATGGAATGTATTCTAATTCCACATAAAAAAGTCAATTAAGGGAGGCATAAAGGGAAAAATTAAGAAGACTCTCCACACAACAATGATAACTTCATCAAGTCTCCCAAAGTAATTAGACAAAGGTGTGAATTTAATGGTGAATATTAAGATGAGACATATGGAGAGAGTATTTAAGGTCTCATGGAGATTGGAAGCCTTGAGAAACACCTACATGACACATGAACCCAATAGGCACCTCCATAGAGGTCCAAATGGTTGAAATCAATAAATGGCCTAGTTGATGGAAGAGGTTGAAATTCAGTCTCAATAAGCACCTACAGTAGTCATGACTGCTACCTCAAGATACAAGGTATTTTGATGATCTAAGAAGGTATACATAAGTGATTTACAATGGGCACTAGGTGAGTCCATTCACTAGGCCAAAATTATAAAAACCCTAAATTAGTGAAATCATGAAAAGCAAGTTGAAGGGCCTAATTGAAGGCTTAACCTACCTTTTTAGTAGAAACTAAGGTAATTTTGGGAATTTCAAGGTAATTCGGTTCCTTGTTTACAATCAACCACAAAAAGAGTGAGTAATGCCTCTTTAAGCTATATTTAGGTGGTCAAGGACTTATGAGAAGTTTGAAGGCCATAATTTCACTTTAAATTTAGCCTCATGCCTCTCTTTAGTCTATACAAAGGTCTAACACCACCCATAATAAGCACTAAAGGAGAAATTCAATGAGTGGCCAAAAGAGTTACTTAAAGAAGAAACATAGGACAAAGAAGAGACAACTTGTGGTAAATATAAATAAATCCTAATGCTATAAACACCCTAAGATACCTTGAAGCATCCACCTTAAATGGTACTCTTAGACTACCTCAATCCATACATGAAGTTTGAAGACTCTTGATAATTAGCTATTACAAGGGAATCAAGGTTTTTATTAAAGAAAGGATGAATAGGGAGAGGTCTCAAGTATATAATGATGTGTTAGAATGTACCATTTTCCAACTTAACTTTATGTCTATTACTCTACTATCCAATCCCTTCTCTTGAACTTAACACCTACAACCACCTTAGTTGGATTATATATTTTGTGTAAGAAGGTTGAACAAAGAGGGTAGATAAAATTCTAAGAATGTCCTTATGAAGGAGTCAAGAAAAGAGTGACATATAGGGTGTCCATAATACTTATTAAGAGATCATTTATCTCATAATCTAAGTCAAGTTACCTATAACAGTGTTCAGGTAGGGAAGGAAGATAAGGCATTAGGTAGTGAGATAGCTTGGAGTGAGAATAAAGATGAGGAGTGATAGTTAAGAAGGGGTGTAGTAGATATTTTAAGAAATGTTAGAATGAGAATATAACCTTAGGGAAAATGGCTTAGTTGTAACCCAATATCCCTAAATACTCCCTCTAAGGTGGAATTCTCTTAATTCACACCTATATCCATTCTATTTGGCTTGCTTAGAGTTATGTGTTGGAGGTCACTCTTTAAGGCAATTGGTGGAAAGAGTGAGATCACAAGGACATCTTCAAGTTAAAATTTGCCCCAAGATGTTCAAGACACTCATATAAAGTAGTGAATAGTGTGAAATATCTTAGTAGTTCCATTAAAGGTCCTAATCACATTCATTCACTCCATTTAAATAAAAAACTCAATCAAGAATCCTTAAGTGAGCATACACATGCATATGGAGTACCAAGAGAGTTGTAGAAAGAGGGTGGATTTAAGAATTTGAGACCTAGGAGAGACTAATGGATATGTATTAAGGATATTAAATGTATGTTTGACTTATATAACCTTAAAGAAGAAAATAAAAAGAGGACATACTCAAACCCTTGTACTCAACCATGTAGTTAATAATAAACTAGCTAATCTAAGCAAAATGGTCATTTAAAGTCTTTATAGCCATAATAATTCCTTGAAAAATAGTATGAATGGTCATTTTCACTTGTTAAAGGCACCCATTCTATCATTTTGGTTAGACAAATAGTGGTTACAACCATTAATTTTCCTCAGACTAAGCCTTGTCCATGATAATAAACCTAGGAGCTAAATGGGTGAATTTATGTCTTGAAAGGATTAAAAATAGGTTGGATCCCAAAAATTAATCTAAAATGTTATGAAATTATGGTATAATCCATCATACCTACTCTAAATGGATATCATTTAAAGCTAAAGTCAAGTGCCTTAAGGATAGGCCAATGTAGAAAGTCACACAAGCCTCCTCATATACCCTAATACCACCTTATATTTCCTCCAAGATCTTTAAAAAAGTTATATTATTAAGGTGAGGCATATGAATATTTTTAAAAACTACTATGGAGGTTTTAAGTTCATAAAAGTGATAAACAAGTAAAAGTGGCTTTAAAGCCTTGCTCAAAACACTCAACCCTATACATAGTCAACTCAAGAGATGACTTCAAGTGTTCACCCACTTCATCAAAAGAAGTATCAGGGCCAAATATCTTAGGTAGGTTTAAGTATTATTATGGAATTAATATTCATGAAATATTGGTTGGAATTGGGAGCATAACCTCTATGAATGATCCTTAAGAAAATAACTTATCAAAACTGGTCTACAAGCAACTTGAATGCCACCTTCTAATGCTTCTCTCTCCACACACCCTTTGAATGGAAACCTAGGACATTAATTGGAGATGAGGATGTATATGAACTATATATTCATGGTATTTTTTCTTGACTTGGATGTCCATACACTATTAACTATCACTACGACTCCTAAACATTCATAAACCTCTCTAAAATCCTAGGCAGACCCAGTTTTAAAAATCTTGATGTTTTAGTATCTTAGTAACCTAAAATGACATAATAATCTCATGGAATATCATAAAAACTTAGAGGATAACCTATTCATGGGTTTTAGTTGTATAGAATCCATATGGAATGATAAAAAAACTATACTTTTCCAATAGAATGAATAGAAAGAAGGGTGTAGATCTATTTGGAATGATTAAAATCCCTAGAGGGGAAATTTTAATGCTTTTTTCATACTATCAAGTCATAATATGTCCAATAATACACCTATAAAGGTCTTTAAAACTCATTTTAAAACTACCAGTTTGTAAATCTTTGAAGAAGGTAGACCAACCAAGTAGGATAAGTGAAATTTTAAGTGCCTAATGCCTATATCATGGTTGATGATGTTGTTTTAAGTATGAATATCATGTTCTCATAGGTCTTTAAGGTTTTATCATGTTTCTCATGGATGTTCAACATCAATTAGTTAGGCTATTACGCCTAATTAGCCTATTTGACCTATTTAGTCAACAAGAGACCTCATGTTTGGCATAGAGGGGATAATGAAGAGAGTTAATTTAGGGTTAATGCCTAGTAACTGATGATTTGAATGGGGAAAACATATTTTCAATAACCATTATGAAGGTGAAGGTAGTTTCAAATATTGACACATGTAAAAAGACTAGTGGGCTACTCAACGCCTCTTGAGAGGTGTAATCACACCCATGTACACCATGTAAATGCCATTTGGAGAAGTGATGTAAAATTTTGAACATGTTTAATCCCTTGACAAGGATAACTAAAGATGACTCAGCTCCATCACCTCACTCTAATTCTAAAAGGAGTAATTAAGGAAGACCAACACACGGGAGAGTTGAAGAAGGTTTGTGTAACTGATGTAACAACTGCATAGAGTGGACCTTGGTCATTCATGAACCCTTTATCTCACTTCTATGCCACATTACCCTCTCTTCATCTCCTCTTATAATATATATTAAAGGCTTCTAGCCTTGTATTGTATCCCTTAGGCCGGTATGAGGAAACTCTACCAGTTTTTATACTTATACACCTACTTGGATTGATCAATAAAATTTTATAGCTCTTTCATGATGTCATATTGTGTATTAATACTTGTTTTGATATTCAAATGTGATGGTTTTATTTCCCTTTTAGTTCCTTGTTCACCTAGATGTCAATAAGGTGTCTTATGCAAGTTATGTGGAGTGTAGAAGTGTAGGTGATGGGGTTTTGAAGTGTGACATGATTGGTAAGATTCTCTTAGTAGGCTTGATTATCATAAAATTTTCATTCCATTCACCTATTATAACCTCCACATGAAACATTTGTCCATAATAATTCATAAGGATTAATGTTTAGTTATTTTTAACATATTAGTGTGTTAAGAGTTCAAGTTGAGTGAGTGGATGAGAGATCATTTAAATGCATCACCACACTTTAGTGTAGATTTAGTTATGAAACTTATTTAATATTTTCATCCCAATAGGATTAAGTCTTATAAAGAGAGATGAAGTGAGAAAATAACAGGATCTAATACCATAATATATAGAGTTTTGACCTAGATAATATGTAACCCATGACCAATATGTCTCTTCAATGTTAGACTAGGTCTGAGGTGGATGTGAGTAGTCTTCCTCAAGGAGGGTGAAACCTAGTTACCTAACTATAAAGAGTGAAAGAATCATTACATAGGGTATTATAATAAAAACTTAGTAGACATGAGGAATACTAGGTAAATAGGGTTACACTAAGAGTCTAGTAGATACCAAAAATAGGAAGTATTTATTCACAATAAACACAAAACTTTATGGGAAGATAAGTGTAGTATTAGGGTCAACTCATAACGGTTGATTTATACAAGAAAATAAAATTGACCTACCTTCCTGCATCATGTTTCCCATTCCTTATGACCCCTTATATATCCATCAATATATCATGAATATTGGGTACTTGCATGATAAAGTAGGTATAACTATATAATTTTGAAATCTCCTATTATAATCTACTCATTTACCACACCATAATGGACCTTGGCTATATTGTGAGGCCAATTGTGGAGTTTAAGCTTTGATTAAAAATAGGAGATGTGATTAGATATGAATCACATATTTTAGTGTGATTTTGAATTTTGAATATTAATTTTTACCTTTTGATCATTAACTTTTGTTTAAATGATGTGGCTTTTAATTTTTATGGTAACTTCAATTCCTCCTCCATATAGATTTGGAATAACCAGTCATGAGTGATAATAGTGGTAAACAAAAATGAGTTATAGGATTTAGTTTAGGAGATAAAATACCTAGAGATGTTGACATGCATTGATAAATAATTGGGTTTTATAAACATACAACATGTGATATCAAGTATTAACCTTATGTTTAGTTAGTGTGAACAAGGAAATAAGAAGAGATAGATGGAGATCAAAAGAGATCTATGCATATAGTGATACTATGAGAAGTATGCTTTTTAACTTGATCATATGGTAAATATAGGATAATTAAGGGATTAAAGTTTAAAACCCATGTCATGACAATAACTATCTTGATTTTGAAAGATAAAAGAAGAATAAGACAAGGAATTTAGAAGAAAAATTAAAACATAAAAATAATGAATGATATATTCATTTTAAATTAAAAGATGTGAAATATAAAATAAATTAACCCATGATATATAATAAATAATAAAAATATTCACATATACTCATAAATCAAATCCAACTCATATAATAGTGTGATAAATAAAGTGATAAAACACCATGTTTTATTCACAAACACTGATAAATATCCATATAAATATCATTCATAACATCTGACACATCCTTATGTAACTGAATTATGACATTAATCATAGTCTCATCAATCTTTGTAAAAATATGTGAAAAGACTTTTTACCATATCAAATCTATAGAAAAAGTAGGTATGTTAGAATCAATGTAATGTTCCTGAGGTATCTTTTATGTGGGATACTTAATGCCAGGAATAGGTGTCAAAGTGTGAATGGCATTTACATATCTATGTGAAGGTGTAGGCTATAGATAAGGAGGATCATTTATCCACGATGAACTAAATTATGTGGCTAAGTTGATGAAGGCATGGGCCATGGAAAATATCAAATACACTACTAAATAACTCAAAATCTATAAATATAGTGTGTAGTGCACTAATGACAAAGATAATAGACTTCCACATATTAGGGAATATACTCTAGGAGTACCTTGGGAGGTGTTAGAATCTTTTACTTTTGTTGTGCTATAGCTAGATGAAGTGTAATAATGAATTATTTGAGTTGTTGATAATGAGTAGAAGAATGGTTACATGTAGCAAAATAAAAATAAGTACATCTAGTAGTGGATGGTAAAGGTTATCTATATATGGAAGTAGAAGAGGATGACTTATGCTACTAGTGTGTACTATAATCATTGACCCAATGAACAAAAAATCCATGGATCTCATAATAAGGATCATTTAGCCATCATGTCGATAAAGGATCAACATTTGGCAAAGGTAGTATGTTGTCACCAATAGGAGAACTCAAAATAAGATCCATATTAGGCTGAGCCACATCAATGCATGAACTTGTAGTGGGTTGAAGTAATGTAGCTAACATCTATGAAGGAATTAATCTATAAGTATCATGGTATCTAGTAAACTAGTATGGTCATGTCATGGCATAATCCTTCATCATATTCTAAAGAGGCTCATTAATGACTAAAATATAAGTGTGTGTGTGTGTGTGTGTGTGTGTTTACTTCATATCAAATCTGTGAACATTAGAAAAACTAATATTAGGTACTATAATAAGAGAATGAACTATATGAATATAAGTAAGACAACAATATAAAGAATAACAATATCTAAGTATCTTTACATCTTTATCTTGAGCAAATATAGATAGAAATGGGTTATCTAAAGAATATACATCATCATAATTAGGATTATAAAAGTCAATAGTACTTGCATCAATGATTTTATCAATTGGAGGGGCATGATGAATATAATTATTAGTTTTTTCTAAGGTAACTAAAATTTCATCGCATGGTAGTTGACAAGATCGAGGTTATAAAGAGGGAGGTAATTGAGTAGTAAATATAGGAGAGAGATTGAAAGTTTTTATTTTTAAAATTATCTCATCTAGTTCATCATCATCAAAATATAAAAAGTTATGTGGTATATTTCCTATTAATTTAGGATGACCATTATAACCTCTAGTAGAATTAATGGGATAATTGAAATGTTGTGATTCATGAAATGGAATGCTAAGTAAGGGTTGAAGGGTAGGTATTTTAAAAACACCTCTTTATTGGAATTGTTCAATATTTCAAGGATTCGTATCTCCTTGAATATTATATATAGCACTATTATAGGGAAATTTAACACATTGGCATGCTAACAAGGCAATTTTTCTCATGTGGTGTGTCCAAGGTCAATCGAGTAAGATATTGTTAGAGAGTGGGAAGTTAAATGTCATGAATTGCATATGTACCATGACTTGGGTAACTATGATAGGAAACCAAACATAACCTAATAGAATAATCTATCTTATATTGTATCCTTGATATATAATTTACATAAATTTAAGGTTGCATTTAGAGTATCCAAGAGTTTTAATAAAATTAAGGGAAGCAACATAAGTGCCTAATATTTCTTTGATTAAGTCTCATTTAAATTAGATATCTCCTATTTTCACACTAATGAATAATGGTGGATCATATGCATGAATTAATATCTCATCATTAATAATGGAAGAGATAGGGAATTTAAGTGAAAGAGAAGTGTCTACTATTTGGTCAACATGTATAGAAATTTCTTCGCATTATTGAAGGATGCTATCTTTAGATCATGATAAGGTAGCTTCTTACCCCATAGGTAGAGGATGAGTGATTTTAATTTCAAATAATAGTTGAATTAGTTGATTATGATGATGATTTAAGTTATCGTAAGTTATAAGAAAGTAATTTGAGATGGGAGATGTGAAAGTTATACTATGGGATCCCATTCATCATAACCTGTTAGAGTATTATTGGATGAAGGTGGATAATGTTGAAATAAATCCTTTAAAGGTAAGTTATAAGTAAATTTAAATTTATGTTGATAAGGTATATTTAGTTTAGGTTTGGTTAATATTATTTAAGAGAATTTTAGCTTATATTCCAAGAAAGGAAGAAAGAAATAGATACATGTATGTTAGAAAAACCTATTTGGTTATGTACACATTAAATTAGATGACTATAGAGAGGTCCTATTTGGATTGGGAAGAATGACCTACTAATAAGACAACATTAAATCAATGGTTCGTTAGATAGATAGCTGGGTGGATTTCCAAATGCTAGCTAGATCTTGGATGCAAGAGCTTCCTTAGGGGCTATCAATCCACACTTTTTAAGCAATTAAGTTCAAAAATTGAAAGATAAAGTACTTGCATATATCACATAAGATTCTAAAATTAATTACAAAAAATGCTTGATAAATAAACTAATGAAATTGACTAATTATAAAAATAAGTAGGTCAATATTAATGCTAAATAGGTTAGGTACACTTGAAAAATAGGTTGGGGTTATATGAATAGGTAGAGACAAAGAAAGCTATATTTATTTGAGGGTAAGTGGGTGAAAATAGATGGATATTATTTTTTGACATAGTGACCATCGGTGGTTGAGGTGACCATTGATGGTTGGGGTAACCATCGGTGGTTGAGGAAACTATTGATGATTGGGATAAAACATAGGTTGTTAGGGTGCTCATCAATGGTTACTATGGATTGGGTCTAGGTAATAAAAGGACAACTAATGAGGTTCCAAAATAAGATTATAAGAGATTGGATTGGTCTAGGTTTATTAAAAAATGCAAAAAAGGTGATTGAATACTTAAAAATAGATACTTAGCTTGCTGATGGTTGATCAAATGAATGGTTGAGGTAGTGGATCCTGGAACAATTCTAGCAGAGTAATAATACTTGGATATTGGCTAATGGATGATAGAACTTCAACTCTCTATCATGATGGTTGGATGGCTGGATCGCTAGAATAACACCTACCAAATAAACATTAGATACAAAATCTCTTGATAGTTGTAGATCCCTTTTCACCTCCTACTCCTCTCTTCTTATAGGTAAGGAAGGAGAGGTAAAATAAGACATTAACAAAAGGTCCAAATTTTTATCTAATTTTAACTTCAATGTGCATGGAATCACACATGAATTAGACCATCTAATTATATAAAATTAGGTCAGAGTGATGTTGGTTTTTAATGGTTCAGATGGTGAAACATGACCATTAGTGGTTAGGGTGATCATTGATAGTTAGGGTAACCATCAGTGATTGAGGGTGAAAGTTAAGTTGGGTTAAAATATTAGGTAAATAAAACTAGAGTTAGGTGGGGTGGGTTTGGTTTGTGGTTGAGAGGCCAATGGTTGGGCTCAAGGGGGTACTAAGGTAGTCCAAGGGAGTTGAGAGATTCAAAACCATCACATGCAGATTTTTGATGTATACATTTTGCCCCTTTTTCTAATGTAGTTTGTATCAATAAGATATACAACAAAAATCAATTATGGGCCAAAGGTTTGGTTGCCCCAAGCATGGGAGGAAGTGTTCCCCCTCAAACTAAGAAGTGATGAGGTAAAATAGTATCAAGTGTGGGTTTAATGAGTGGTGAGGTTGATGATAAAATGTGGGTGATAGGTTGGGCACTGAAGCATGAACATGTGTAAAGAGTTTTATAAAAGTGTCATATCCAAGATCATGCATTGTTTAGGTTTCCATAGTTTGTAAAAATTAAGGTTAGTGCTAGAAATACAAGTGACAAGTGGTCTACATGATTACATTTAGGCATGGTGATTGGGAACACTTGTAAATGTAAGTCTCCTAGGCAAGGTATATGTTTTAATGGGTATTTGAGGTAAGAAGTGATCTTAAAAAACACAAATTGGTCTAATGTAGTTATGGATGTTTGAGGTAGGAAGTGCTCCTGAGAAGACACAAGTTGGTCAGGTGTGCGTAAGGTAACAAAAGTGTAAAAATGTTCAACATGGAAATTATTATTAGTGTGGTCAAAATGACCTAGGCAAGGACATCACAAAGCATGCATGAGTTTGGGCTAAAATGGCCAGTATTGAGGTGATGTGGTTGGTGGTCAAGGTTGGTACAAAAGGTAAGGTCCATGGGTGGGCATGGAGTTTGGTAAGTGCCAAATTTTTAAAAAGTCATTAGTTTTGGGGGTAATAGAAAAATGTCAATATTCTAATCATTGATGGTTAGGAGTCCTAGGGTTGGCCATCGATGGTCATCTTAACCATCAATGGTCAGGTTTAAACCCTAAAGGGGGAAAAGTCAAAAGTCACTCCACTTATCATTGTCACTCATTTGAATAATTTGATTCTACCATCTAGTTGCTTGGTATTTTATGTGAAGACTTTGATAGTGTTTACTAAGTGAGATTGAGTGGGCTAGAGCATTAGAGGGTTGACTAATCTAGGATATAGGGTGGATGAGGATGTGGTTGGGAAATGGGTCCTATGATTCATTCTAGATGATGGATGAGGAATGAGGTAGGGGTTGCTTTCAATTGATAACATAGGTTTGAGTTTGTAAATGCATTATAAGTTGAATTTGGTTACTTTGGCATTATCTAGTGGGTGGGTTTTGGGGTTTGACCTAGTTTTAGGGTTTCTTTTATTTTTTGGTGAAATTGATGGTTGAATTTTGAAATTGAAAGGGTAGGGTAGGATTAAGAGAGGGTAGAGGTAGGATTAGGTATAAATTTATGGTCTTATTTTAGATTTTTGCTTTATTTATGGGTGGGTAGTGTTAAGGTATTCCATCAGTGGTCACACATAGTGACTATCAGTGGTCATACCCAACCATGATGGCCATACCCAACCATCAATGATTGATAACTAATGGGAGTAGGCTTTTTGACCATTGGTGGTCATCATGGCCATTAATGGTCGATAGGGGTGGGAATTTTTTTTGAATATTTTTAAGTGTTTATTAGTTTTGTTGAGGTTTGAGGTGAATTATATAAGGGTAAGGGTTAAGTGTTGGTGGCATAAGTGTGATTGATTATGGTAAAAATAAGATAGGTTAAAGGTTTGGCCATGGAGATAAGCTATAGGTATAGGTGTAAGTTATTAGGCAAAAATATGATAGATGACTAAGCTTGGTTGTTATCAAACTTTTTAAGCATAGGAGAAGATTTAGATGTGAGATTGGGTGCCTCAAATATTCATTGAGAGTATGACTATTGCTAACTGGGTGCATATGGAGGATGTGGAGCTTGGCACGATGTTGCATTACCAACACATGCCACAAGATGTGGTGATGATAATGGGCCTCATCGAGAGATGGGATTTGTCCACTAACACCTTCTTATCACCCACTGGTGAGATGATGATCTTACTTGAGGATGTACACAAGATTACACAACTACCCATTCATGGTGAGCTGATTTATCATATTGAGAGAAAGGAGAGATATGAGCTCATAGAGTTGTTATATGGAGATGACCACAATTTTTCTAGGTGGCATAATAAGGGTTTATGTTATACTCTGCTATATCAAATGGCCAAAGATGATAAGAAACTAATGACTATGATCATGATGGAGATATCATGCTTTACCATATGAAACTTGAATATAGGGATTACTATATCTATTTTTGGGGGTTTTGGTTAAGATGTTACGAGAGTGCATAGTGTTTAGTTAGGTGCTTGTGTTTCTTGTCTAGATCTATAGGAACTATAGGGTTTTTGAGCTCATAAGAGGTATGATATCAACATAGGATTTGTTCTCCACTATAGGTATTATGAGCACATACAAGCTATATAACCGATGGGGATACCATGGGATGGGTATAAACATAGGGAGTTCATAGTCAGTGTCATGTGATAGATTGATGATTTTACCCTTTTAGTACTAGGTGGAGAAGTACATGACAATAATTGGTTTATAGGTGCAGTAGATGCATTGGTTATTGGTGACATGATTTAGAGACAATACATTAGGTTTATAGAGTGGGATAAATAAAAGAGACATACACTATCCTTGCAGAGCTATAGATGGATCTTTGTTAGGAGGGATAGTGAGATAGAACTATTCCCATTTGACAAGGTATAGTGATAGTTTAGCCTGGTATAGGGTATCCTAAGTCCATTCCTAAGGTATAAGTGGGAGGATGAAGATATTATACTTCCTAAGACATAACCCATTTATATTTTTCTTGATCATGAGGAGTTTTCAGCTATGTCCAAGATAGATGATATAGGTTTTACAAATGGGTACCCTATGTGGTGTCAAGCACTATATGTAGTGGCTAATTTTGGGGGTGATGATGGTGGTAGGTAGCTAATAGATGTCAAAATAGTTGGTAGAGGTCAATAGGCATAGGTATATGAGGTTACCCTAGATGTATAGACAATGACTATGAAGAGAGACCAGGCTCAAGTGGCACTAGCTATGGCACAAGCTACTGTGGTAGCACTATAGGGATAGTTGGCAGTGACACAAGGTTAGGTGGTTAAAATTAAAGGTTAGAGGGACCAAGTGAGAGATAAAATATCCTTGGTTATTTAGGAGAGATACTCCTTGAGATGGGATGGAAGAGGAGCCACAATACTTGTAGGACCACCAGGCACTATCCCCATGACATGATATCTAGCCATAATGGAGGAGCTACACTATTATGAGGCCATATTATTGAGACGTTGTCTTGATGAACCTCAATGGGGTAAATATAGAGATTTTTTTTCAAGTGGTGCTAGCATGATGACACTAGGTTAGTGGGATGCTTCTATAAGTGGATAGGCAGGTACCTTGAGATGGGCAAGTACTAGGAGGCAGTGATGCCGTAGGGGCATAATTATGATATGGTTTATATTTTATTGTATACCATTTTGATACCATCCTATGATCTGATGTGGTGAGATGTATATTTTGAGAGAGATACATGTATATTTTTTGTATACATGATGATTATGTGGTTATTTATGATTATAGAATCATCATCTTTGCATATTATTTATCATTCATGGTGTTGATGTTCATGTTAGTCATTAATGATGTTAAGGATTATGGTTATGATTTGGACTCACCTATCTAATCATGTGATGTATTTTTATTTATGTTAATGATGATGCTTAGGATATTTATGGTTATAATGGTTTTTTTTCATGCTAAAATTTAATGAGTATATGCTTCATTATTTAGTTTTAAACACATGGTGAAAATTGTTTATTGCTTTATTGTTCATGGATGGTATGATGTTGATGGTTATGATTATGTTTATGGACATGGTTTATGATAATGATGATATGATGTGATATGGTTATGATTATGGTCATTGTGCTTAAGGTAAAACACACAAATTAAGTTGAATAACAACACTAGATGTGAGAAAGAGAAGACAATCAAGAAAAAAAATGTCTAAGTGAATGTATCAACTAGTTATGAGAGGATAAGAAGAGGGAATGATGCTTATTCTTTATCAAGGACTAAAATAAAAACCAAATTTTGATTGGATTAAGGAACATAAGCCCTTCTAATGCTTTGCATTAGCATATGTTAGTTGGTTAGAAAAGTGTCTTGTTCACATGATATCAAGTGAGCTCAAAATCCCTTGCTTATAGTGCATAAAGGGGAGATGGATGAAAATTGAACCTTCTTGTGAGACTAACATGCATCTTCTGGAGGTTATCAAAGAGTTAGTATAAATAAGTCTATACAATATAAGGTGTAGACTAATAAATGTGAGAAGTCTACCTATGAGAGCCGATTATAACTTTCAAAATTCTTTTGCTTTTTATGATGCTTGATAATGGGTCTTTCACTTATTTTCTTATTTATTGGGAGGGTTGGGGAAATTTATTGATGTGAGAAGCTTCCCATAAATTTATATGCTTTGACAAATGATTTACCCATTCAACCTTCAAGGGAGTGGTCTATGTTTGTGTGTTTCACTTAACACCTTTTATAGTTGTCTTTAAAGGGAAAAGTATACCTTATTTTGAGTAATTTTGATATGTTTCTAGTAGCTATCCTTCAAGGGAGTAGTCTATAAATTCTATAAATGACTCATGATTGTTTTTGGTTATGACTTTGCTTTGAATTTTTGCTTGATATAGACTTGCTTATATAGGCTTAAAGGTTGACCTTTATGAAGGCAAAACTAAAAGCACAAGAAGATTGATTAGGTGTATATAGGTTCTAGGTGATAATGATCATGCGAATCCATCCTATAAAATGGGAAGAAAGTACCATGAGAATCATGACATGGGAATATTTGTGGTACCCATTATTTAAGATTAGGCTATGATTGTGATGTAAAATCACATGATTTAGTTTTAATCCGTGTCCCCTAAAATAGGGAGATAAATGTGGTTTGAAAGCAAGGGATGAGCTTAAGTTTAGACAAAAGGTGAGTTTGATCCTCTTTAACAAAATAAAGGATGTAGATATGAAGCATTGAGAGGATCAAGTTATAGGTTACCTTTGAGAGAGGAGAACTGATAAGCTCATAATCCATACTTGTGCATTATGATATAAGGTCCAAACCAATTGAAATAAAATATGCCTCACTTGCTTTTATCCATATTGGTGACATGTTGATTTTACTTTAGAATGAGGTCTATGATATTGAATTATTACACTTTAAGGTATTTTTTATGAGCTCATTTGATTCACATTTGATAGACATGAAGATGGGTAAGGGTAGCTAAGTGTCACTCATCAAGTATCTGAAGGTGGGATAAATGATGTTGATGATAATCATCTTGAGAGATGATATCCTATAGGTATATGTGAAGTGAAGGAATTTAGAATTTTAGAGTTAAGATATCCTCCATTCAAAACATAGAGATAATGGGGTATCACCTATAGGGGCTTGGATGCTAATATGATATGCCCATAAGGTGAAAGGGATCTACAAATTCCAATCTCAACCATATGCATTGACCATTTTAGTGAGCATGTTATTAAGAGTTTTTTTAGAGCCCTTTATCTATCCATTCACTTGAGAATGATAGGGTTATAAGAAACTTAACTTGATGCTAAATACATCACAAAGACCTTGGATTTATTTATTTTTAAAAAAATTCCATTGTCGATGATGATTTTATGAGGAACACTGAAATGGGAGTTGATATGATGATTGATGAAGTCGATAATATTTTCATTTTTGGTTGATACTAGAGGGATATCCTCTATTCATTTGATAAATTAATCAATCATAGTAATGATATAATGGTGTCACTATGAAGAATGGGGTTTAATTTCACTAATAAGGTCTAGATCCCATCATGAAAAGGGCCAAAAATTAGTGGATATATGGAGACTATGGCTAGGTGTGTGATGTAAATTGGCATGTTGTTGAAACATAACACACTTTTTCACATAATCAAAATAGTCTTGGTTAAGGGTAGGCTAGTAATAGCCAAGGTGTAGGATGCGTTTAACCATGATGAGGCAACTAATGTATCCCCAACAAATCCCATTGTGTATTTCTCTGATAGCATAAGAGGCTTCATGAGTACGTAGGAAATGAAAGAAGAGACCATCAAAGATTCATTTATAAATAATCCCCCCTAGTATGGTATAATTTGAGGTACTATGGATAAAATCTCTTTCAGCATTCCTAGAAAGATTGGAAGGAATGATGGGTAGGTTAAGATAGTTAGAGGTCTGTTGATATCAAAGGTCAGGTTGGGTTTACCCCACATTAAAGATGGTGAGAGAATATGGTTTGACATAAGAGGGATAGGTACGTCTATGGATAATGAAAAATAGTTTAGAATCATAGGTTTTAGATAGAATCTGAGTGGTAAGGGAAGTCATGGTGTTGGTAAACATTTTATTAGATTATGACGTGGTTTGGATATGGTAATGTTTAAATTATGTTAAGAGTTCATCAACTAGTTTTTTGTACTATTAAAAAATATCATTCTTATATTGGTAAGATCCACTGATTTGATTGACCACTAATTCAGAGTCACCAAATATATTGATCATTTTTACTCCCAAGGCTAATGCATTTTGAAGACTTATTTCTAAGGCTTCATACTCAACCGTGTTGTTGGTACATTCAAAATCTATCTTGAAGGATAAAAGAAGACATGAAACATGAATGGGAATAAGGATAATGTTGGATCACCCACCATTTTGACACTTTGATCCATTAAATAACAGGATCAATTGATAGGTGAAGTTTACCTAAGAGAGGGTCATGATGGACTCATTAGGAAATTCAAGAAGAGGTTAATTGTCTGCTAATGGTGCTTCAACTAATTGACTGGCAATGACTTGCCCAATTGAATTTTGATGAATAAATTCAAGGTTAAACTCAGCTAAAAGCATGAGCCACTTAGCCATTCATTGATTTTGGTATGGCTTGGAGTATAATATACTTGAGTTGGTCAGTATTAGTTATGATATAGGTTTTGTGGTTAAGAAGGTAGTGGAAAAGTTTTGAGGACACAAAGACTAAATCTAAGCAAATTTTCTTGGTATAGGTGTACTAATTTTTTTACTCTACAAACATGTGACTAATGTAGTAGATGGTTTCCTCTTTGTGTTGTTCTTCCCAATGAGCAACCATTTCCCCTAAGGAGTGGTTGGTGGTGGAGATATAAAGGTATACGGGTTGATTATCTTTGGGAGGGGTAATGACAACTGGTGATAGAAGGTACCTTTTGAGCGAATCAAAGGCCTTTTGATAGTCATCATTCCACTTAAAAGAGACATCCTTATTTAGGAGGTGATGCATGGGTTAACATTAGTTTAAGAGCTAAGAGATAAAGTGACAAATGGATTAGATATTCCCTTATAGACTATAGATTTGTTTGAGTCTTATTGGAGGAATCATATCAAGGATGGCTTTTATTTTGGTTATATCTACTTTGATTCCCTAAATGGAAATGATAAAACAAAGGAGTTTTCCTAATAAGACCCCAAAAATGCTCTTTATTGGGGTTAAAGTGGATGTGATAATGGATGAAGTGTTCAAAGATAATATTGAGAATAAATAAATGATCCTTATGACACTTATATTTTCCAAGAAGGTCATCCACATAATCCTTAATGATTTTATGGATAAGGTCATGGAATATATAGGTAATAACATGTTGATAGGTTGAACTAGCATTTTTTAGTCTAAAAGGCATGACCCTATAGTAGAAGGTCATCCATGGGGTGATAAAGGAGGTTTTTTTAAATCTTTAGGGGAGAGTAGGTTCTGATTATAGCCTAAAAATCCATTCATGAGAGATAACATCTCATGGCTGACTGTAAGATCAACTAGCTGGTCTATTTAGTAGAGGAAATTCATATTTTAGGCAATCAAGGTTGAGGTTAGGAAAGTCCACACAAATGTGCAGTCCCCCTATGGCTTTGGTGATAGACCCAATGTCCCAGACCCATTGGGGATAGTCAATGGGTTGAATGAAATTGATAGATAGGGTATGTTAAAGCTCATCTTTAATGAGAAGGGCTATGTGAGGGTGTATTCATTAAATTTTCTACCTAATAATTTTAGCATCACAATTGGTGACTATGTTG
Source organism: Torreya grandis (assembly GCA_037957365.1). NCBI lineage: Eukaryota > Viridiplantae > Streptophyta > Pinopsida > Cupressales > Taxaceae > Torreya > Torreya grandis. The sequence continues at coordinate 881,749 of JARHVA010005808.1, read as the reverse complement.
TAGGTAGCTATGGAGGGTTTAATTCTTGGCATGTCAATGCAAGACTAACTAAATTCTATATTACAGTCTTTTAGGAAGGAGGGGAAGTCTTGAAGCTCTTCAAAATTAAGTGATTGGAAAATTTTGACAATGTGAGGGTTCTCTAGAATACCTAAGTTGATATCCATGGTGGATTCATTCCACATGGTTGAAGTCTCAAGAGGAAGAGATTATGGATAGAAGAATCTAGTGCACCAAGATAGGTGACAATGGAATCATCATCTTGACATTGAATGGTATTAATGATAGGAGAATCATCTCTCATCATCTCAGGATGGGTCATAGGGAAGGTTATAGTTACCCCATCCTTTCAATAATTTAGGGGTTTGAGGCTGATCATGTTGATGAGAAAAAGGTAAGTTGGATGATGTCATCATCTTCACACTTAGGTGAAGAAGAGGTTGGTGAGGAGGGAATGTCTTCCCTAACAATGGTGGTGGTAGGTAATTTGGTTTTCTTTATGGGTAGAATGAAGTTGAGGTTATGTTTTTTATGAGGTATTCTTGTCTCAATTAAAGTCAACTCATGTCGGCCATGCTCATATCATCCAAGACCAAATCCATTCCAAGCACACTTGTAGAGGTATGTCTTGACAAACTTAGATTTATCCAAGTAGGAGAAGCCATAGGTGATTAGTCAAGGAAAAAAGGAGGTGACCAAAGTGTCAAGAGGTTTGTTAAATCCCCCATAGATGAAATGGTTTGATATATTTAAGGTCTAAAAGGAATAATGGCTCTGATAATGGGGTCATACTTAGGTTGGTTATTATGTTTCCTATACTCATGGGGAGTAGGGAAGGTGTCAAGGGTTAAGAGGTGATATTACGCAAGTGAAATACATTGGAATGTTGATTCCAAGTGGTCTATGGTGGGAATTTTATTTTAGGGGATTGATGAGCTAGTAGATGCCTCATTAGTAGAAGAAGATATGACTTTATCTTTTATGGTTGGGGGCTTGTCTTTGGCTAATGAGGGTGTGTTATATGGAGGTAGAAAGACATTTTTGGATCGATAAGTCATGTTGCATGATGAAAAGGGGCTTGGGTTAGCTCGTATAGTGATAACCTAACCTTCATAATCAAATTTGATTAAATGATGAAGGGTAGAGGGAACACAACACATAGATCAAATTTAAGGTCATTCTAGCAAAACATTATACTATGATTTTCCCTCTATGACATAGAAGAGATTTGGAAGTGTATGAGGTCCTAAGAGAATGTGAAGGACAATAGTTCTTAGATTTTTGGCCATGGTGTCATTGAAGTATCAAAGGATGATCAAGGTTTTAGACATGACATTATTTGGTTGTTTAAGTTGATCATAGGCATGGGAGGATATGATGTTAATACTATCTCCCCCATCCATCATAACCTATTTTATGTGGGTTTGGTTGATGTAGGTAGCAATGAAAAGAGGGGGATCTAAGTCATCAAGGTGTATATAAGGTATTTCTAAATCCTTAAAGGTGATAAGGTTGGAAATTTTGAGAATACTAATAAATGTTGCTATAGGTTGAGGGTCTTCAAGTTGGACCTTTATTGATTGTAATGCCTCTATCATTTCTTAGTGATGATGAGGTGAGGTAGAGATCAAATCATATAAACTCATCTTTGCTAGGTTTTGGTGAAGTTATTTGAAAACTAGTCTTTTGATTGATTTAGAGGAGATAGATTGAAAGGTACCCAAGATAGATACCTTAGTTTTGGATGAAGGTGAAGTTGATTTAATTTGACTTGGTTGGGAGGTGGAAGATGGGTCTGTCCATGGGATGGACACTTTATCCTTCCCCTTATCCTTTTGCTAAGCATGTGATCATGTGACCACATGGATATAGGGAAGAGTTGAGGTAGGAGATTGGTTTGGTTCCTTATAACTCTAAGGTGAGAGTGGGGGAGTAGGTAGGCATTGAGTATTTATTGGATTGGTAGTGAGTTCATGGAAGGTTCATTTGATAATAGATCATCCTCATCATAAAGCTGATGGATTATGGTTTGGAGAGCTTTGTAGTTTTCCATGTCATGCTCAAGTGTATTATGATAGGATCATACTTGGAGGTCATTATACCATACTGGTTTTGTACCAAGGGTTCAAATGGTCTAATAGGAGGTAAGTTAAAGTAAGAATCTTGAATTCACCTTTGAAAAGTAGTTGAGTAAGACTAAGTTAAAGGTGGTGAGGATATAGAGGTTTTGGCCTTGGTTGTTGAGATGGAAGTCATTTTTTAAACAAGCATGGTGGTATAGGTCTTGGGTAAGGTGGTTTCCTTAATTGATTGTTTTAGTTTGTGTAAGGAAGTTGGTAAACTAGAGGTATAAGTTTTCAAGGTAACTAGTTTGGTTATTGATGGGTCAGTGAAGAGGGGTGTATCAGAAAGAAAGAGTGATGGTGTAACTAAAAGTAGTGGTTGGGTTTTGTTTGAGATAGTCAAATTCCTAATCAAAGTAGAGGGATGAAGCCTGAAGATAGAGGGAAAGGTTGAGGGAGGTATAAGTTTGGCCTTCTATCCTTATGGTGGCTTCACCTCCTTGGTTGATTTGGTTTGTTGTTTGGTTGGTGGGCCTGGTGAGGCTAGCTCTAGTTTCAAGAATGGGTGATTAAGACTCTACATAGGGAATATTCCAAGGTTTTTGGTTGGTTTGGATGAAGTGATAGATGATGATTTAGTTATTTAGGATTTGGTTATTTTGGATTGTTGAGAAATGGTTAGGTTGGTAAAGGTTTTTATTATTTCAGTTGATATGATAGTGGTTTGGATAATAAAAGTGGTGGTTTGGTCTAATAGAGATGTGGTTGGAGGTTCCTATTTGGTGATGTAAGGGATCCATAATTACTCCCAAAAGGTTGCTCGATCTTTGTTAGGTTTGGAGATAAATTCCAATGTCTGAACCAGTCTAGAGAATGGGTTATAGATTGGTCTTGTTCCCCAGGTAGTGGGATTGAAAGATAAACCCATAGGTTGAGAAAGGGGAATGGTGAATGCATCCTTTTCCTCAATCAAAGGATTAAAGCTTTGTATGGGTAGTTCTTCTATGGGAGGTGAAAATATGGTGTTTTTTCCCCTTGGGAATGATCCCCAAAGGGGAAGTGAATTGTTCGATGGTTGAGGGAGAAAGTAAAGTGGTGATGGTTGCTTGCTCTAGTGTGTAAATTAAAGGAGGAGTTGATGAATCCACTACATTAATAAATGGAGGAGGTGAAAAGGTTACTTCCATGGTTTGGGTCTCCAAAGGAAGAGAAGGTAATTCCACTATCTCAATAAGTGGAGAGGGAAAAGAATAGGTAGATTGGGTGATAGGTTCTTCAATAATGAGCATGTCAAGAACCATATTGATAATATGGGCATCAAGAGAGGACTTAGCTTTATTGTTCTCATTTTTGGTAGGTGCATGATTGGGAAAAGGTTATGTGAAAATTTTAAGGGCTTGGTTCAAAGGTGCATTGGGATTGTCAAACAGAAGTTCCCCCTTGTCAATGAGGGTTTGGACAATAGTTTTGAAGGTATTACACCTACCAATGCCATGCCAAATACTTGATGGAAAGAACATAGGTCATTATTATTATACCAACTAGGTGTAAGAAGATAAGAATTAAATTTTTGAGGGGATTTTAATGGAGGAAGATATATGATATTAGCTTTCAACAAATTTTCTAGGGCTAACGCATAAGATTCCCCAAGCAGAGTAAATTGCTTCTAATTATTTTAGTTTTGGTTACTCATATTTTGATTTGAGGAGTTAGAAGAGTTTGGTTGACTGACAGATGGTGGAGGAGTAGTCTTAAGGATAGCCACATTGGTAGTTCCCTTTATTTTAGAATTGGTATTGGTTTGGTTTCTTGGTTTAGAGGAAGAGGCTTCATTATTTTTGTAGGTAGAGTTTTTGTTTTTCAAATTTAACTTTACTTCATCGATGGATCTATTATCTAGCTTATGCACCATGGTAAAACATTTTTAAAAGTTTTTAAAGCTTTGAACATGAAATGAAAAAGAGATGTGCTTGACACATGCTTGAGAAAAAAGTTATATCAATTTAAGTTAGGGTAAAGAGAAGGAAAACTGATTGATTAGGCTCCTCAAATGGGATACAAAATTAGCAATAAATTAATCATAAAATTGTTGGATAGAGTAAAGGTTAATGATGGAAACTTTCTTGGAGATGTTTATTGAAAAGTGATCCAAGAAATTTTGGGCTAGCTAGGTGAAAAATAAGAGAGAGAGTGTATTGTTATGGCACTGTACCAATGTAGTGCTAAGCCAAATAGGGACATGGGGAAGGTATGAAGAAGGAGAACATCATTATAGGAAATCAAATAATATGAATGCTTAAATGACCTAAAGTGCTATTAGGAGTCCTCCTTACTTTGAAATTTATAAAACTTGGGAAGTTCCCACTAAGGAGGATATGTTTTGATAGGGATAGATGGGTGAATGGGTTATTTGTAGATCTGGCCATATGATAAAATGTTGTGAGCTCTAGAAATGGATGAATATAGAGTAGTCATTTTATCCATTAGAATTTTCATTAGATCTATTTAGGTTGTGCACATAATAGGTTATAGGGTGCATATTGCTATTTTGGTTGGGTGACATATTAATAATTGGTAGGAGGTTGAGGAGATACCACATATTGATATGTAGACATAGGTAGTTGGGTAGATGCCATGTAGGGGTAAGTGGATATAGGTGGTTAGGTAGTGGGTAGAGGTACATGCCTTTATGGTTTAGGGATGTAACTTAGGCTGGGTGTGATGGGCACCTATTGAGAGGTTAATGTGGGTTGGGTAGGGGTTGTGGTTGGGTTTTTAACTAAAGGAAAGGTGTTTATCTTTATACTGATTGGTGGTAAGGTAGAAGGTATAGACACCACAAAATTTTGAAGTGTAGTGGTGACTAATGGATTAGGGGTAGCCAAAAGAAGGTTGGAAATGTTATTAGTAGGTACTCCCATGGGGAGTGGAGTATAGGTGGTTAATGGTTTAGTTGTTCCTAGGTTATAGGAGTTATTGGTGGGGGTGAAAGGCATAAGGGTATTGGTAGGTTGGTTTTCTATAGTAGTATAAAATGGATTATTGGTAGATGAAGATGGTTAGGTAGTCAATGGATGGGTGGTGACTATGGTGATATAAGTGTTCCACATAAAGTGGGAATGTATTAAGGTGGATCCATAGGTAGAACCAAAGTAGGGGTATGGTGAGGCATGGTGGTGAGATAATGTTGAAGGGCCATAAGATTGTTATCTAATAAGGTGGTGAAGTCTATATATCCTTGGGGAGTTACTTGAGGAAAATAAGGATTTATTAAAGGATGAGGAGAGTTTTCTGGTTCAGAGACATACTCCATCGATGAGGAGGTATATGAGCTTGATTGGTTTAGTGATGGAATTTATTTTTCTTGGTTCTTTCATTGCTTTTGAGTTATAACCATGTAAGATAAGGGATAAAGAATAAAAAATAATCTCACCACTAAAATAGAGACAAGACAATAAATAAGCAAGGAAATCAAACACACACTAAAAATTATGTTAAGTCCTAAAGTTATTTTTAGTCTCTCTTTTGGCTTATACCTTAAGCTTTTTAATAAATTATGTGACTCCACTTGGGTTGATAGAACAGGTACTAAAAAAGAAATCCAAGGATGGTTTTAGGTTATTCAAGCTCTCAAAATGATCTGTATTGGAAATCAATATGTGGCTTAGTATTAGGGCCTACCCCCTCACTTATCACACCACAACGATAAGGGTATTGGGTGCTTATCTAGTATATACTAATTTCTAGAGTTTATACTCAATTAGAGATATGAGTTGGTTCTCTCCTTGGTAATGACATCCAAGTAGGATCATTAGGAAAGGGTAAGGTGACTGTTAGGTGATATAATCCCAATTGGGCCTTATGTTAAGTTATTTTTATGTTTTATTGATGCCGGTGGTTTGGTTTGTGTGTGATATAAGTGATGCTACGAATGGATTACATTGATTTATTTTAAATAATTGAGATAAAATTTGTAAGCAACCAATGTATGTAGTTGATTTTAAACCTCAAATAAATTTTAATTTCATTTATGAACACAAAAGAGGGAGAAGATCATATAGATGAAAATAAAAGGAAACTAAGTAGAGTCTCAAGGGTCCCATCGAGCATGCCAAAATACTTTAGAGAATTTCATCTTATATTATAAGAAAGAAAGAAGAAAGAAAATAGATATGGGTATGCTATAAAAACCTATTTGGTTATGTACACATTGAATCAAATGACTATAGAGAATTCCTCTTTGGCTTGGGAGGAATGAACTATAAATAAGACATCATGAAAGTAATGGTTGGTTAGATTGATAGATGGGTAGTTTACCTAGCACTAGCTAGATCCTAAAAGAAAGAACTTATTTAGGGGCTATTAATCCATGCTTTTCTAGAAATTAAGTTCTTAAATTGAAAGATAAAGTAATTTCATAAATCATAGAAGATACTAAAATTAAGTAAAATAAATGCTTGATAGAAAAATTGATGAAAATAATTACTTATAGTAATAAGTAGGTCAATACTAATACTAAATAGGTTAGGTAATCTTTAGAAATTAGGTTGGGGCTCTATGAATAGGTAGAGATAAATAAAGTTGGATTTAGTTGAGGGTAAGTGGGTGAAAATATATTGCTATTGTTTTGTTCCACAGTGACCATTGACGGTTGAGGTGACCATCGATGGTTGGGGTAACCATCGATGGTTGAGGTAACTGTCGATGATTGGGATAGACCATCAATAGTTTCTGTGGGTTGGGTCTAGGTAATAAAAGGCTAATTAATGAGGTTCCAAAATAAGATTCTAAGAGATTGTCTTGGGTTGGGTTGGTTTTGAAATACAAAGTGACTAAATACTTAAAAATAGATACTTAGCTTGTCGATGGTTGATTAGATGAATGGTTGAGGTAGTGGAGCCTAGAGAAATTCTAGTAGAGTAATGGTACTTGGTTGTTCACTGATGGATGCAATACTTTGATTCTCTATCATGATGGTTGGATGGCTACATTTGTAGAAGAACACCTATCTAAGAAAATCTAGATAAAAAACTCTTGATAGTTTTAGATCCCTTTTCACCTCCTGTTCCTCTCTTATTATAAGCAAGGAAGGAGAGGTGAAAAATACTTTACCAAGAGGTCCAACTTGATATCTAATTTTAAATTCAACATGCATGGGCTCACACATGAATCATACCATCTAATTATAGAAAATAAAGTTAGAGTGATGTTAGTGTTTAGTGGTTCAGATGGTATAACTTGACCATCAGTGGTCAGGTTAACTATTGAAGGTTAGGGTAATCATCATTAGCTAAGGGTTAAAGGTATGTTGGGTTAAAAAGGTAGGTTAGGCCAGTAGGTCCAGCTGACTAGAGTTAGGTGGGTTAGGTCTAGTTTGTGGTTGAGAAGCTAATGGTTGGGCCCAAGGGGGTCCAAGGGAGTTACAACATTCAGAACCATCATGTGTGGATTTTCAATGTCTACATTGCATCCTTTGAAGGTAGGTTATAAGTACATTTAAATTTATGTTGATAAGGTATATTTTGTTTAGGTTTGGTTAATATGGGTTGATTTAAAATGTTGAAATAAATCCTTTTAAGGTAGGTTATAAGTACATTTAGTTTTTTTTAATAAGGTATATTTGGTTTAGGTTTGGTTAATGTGGGTTGAATAATTGAAGTTACTTGTGCTATGTTAAATGATGTGGTTGTATCTTTGGTATTTTCTTGTATTTGAGTAGAATAAAAACCAATTGACATTTGTGAAGTATCCACTTGAGGTGTTTTAGTTGTATGCGGGTAGAGATTATACAGTGGTATGATAGGTATTGTAAATTTATATTTTTGGAGTGGATACTTGCTTATTTATTGGTTCTTCATGCCCCAATTATATGAGATGGGATGGGTAAGAATCTTCAACAATGTGTAACTTTGTAAAATTATCATAGTTGGATGATGGATATTGATCAATATAATAAACTACTCTCCTCATGTTATTCATGTTGACAAAATTCTCAACATTAATATTAGGGTGTATAGTAATTTTAACATTGTTGGTATTAGGAGGTTGATTAGTGTTATATTGATGGTTAGGAAGAGGACCTTATAATTGGATAAGTGAGCATTGGCTTGATTTAAAGCTTCATTTTTGGTTTTAGTTTTATAAGCCTTAATTGTTATTTCATAAGCTTATTAACGTTTATGTATAAGTGATTCATGGTCAAATTTATGTCCAATGAGATAATCCATAGCAAAATTTCATAATTAGAGAAAAGTTTCATGAGAATGACCCTAAATTGCATGAAACCAATTTTTTTTTGGGGATCATACCAATGTTTGATAGGGTTCTTAGGATTAATATCTTGTGGTGAAGGTTATGGAAGATGATTTTGAATTTATGATAAGGAAAGAGGTTTGTGTACATCCATATTATTCCCTTGAAAAAATGTGGAGTTAGGATGTGAATTATTTTTATTTGGAGGATTATGTTCCATGGCATTATTTGGAGCAGTGGCTTCGATAGTGTGAATGGAGTCATAAGTATCTATAACACCATCATTTTTTGAATGTTTATTATTAGCTTTCACAAGAATTTAGGTTCTCATTGAAGGGTGTGAAGGCTCAAATTGATGTATAAGTAAATCTTGACATTTAGATTGGTTGAGGGCCTCTTCCAAGGATTGGAAAGGTCCTAACATGGTATTGTAGCTTAGGATGAAGAGAATTAGTAAATAAGTGAAAGAGATTTTCATCTGAGATATTATGATCAAATTTTTTAGACAAGTGTTTCTATTATTTAATGAATACTTGTGCCATTTCATATTATAATTATTTTCAATTGACAAAGTGAGCTAAGTTATTTTTTGAAATATCACTAGTTTGGAATTCTTGGACTAGAGTATTGATTAAATCCTTTAAGATAGTGATGGAATGAGTTTTAAGTTGACTATACCAATATGAGTCATCCCCTGAAAAGGTTTTAGCTAAGATTTTGGTATCAAAAAAGGTATTAATTTTAATCTAATCTTTATGTATATTTTTGAAGGGTTTTAAATGCAAATTTGGATATGTGGATCCATTATCAATGATAGTAAGAACTATTCTTCCTATGTAAATGTTTTAAATTTGAGGAAAAAGAGGTTAATTTTGTAAGTGTTAAATAGTTTTATTAATAAGTGGGGGTTATGGTATAATATTACCATGTTCATATATAATAGGTGGTGGGGGTGAATTAGGATTTTACATTCCCCATTGAGTAGGTTGAGGTTGGTTATGGATATGCGATAACTAATTTTGCATTTGCATCATTTGATTAGCATTATTAGTTTGAAAAGTAACCATTTGGTTAAGAGTTTTTAACAATAATTGATTCATTTGAATAGTATTTTGACTAGTGGAAGAAACATTGGATGCATTATTATTATGTGAAGTATTAAGGGTTTGATATGCATTAGTAGCATGGGATGAAGTAGTGGCATGGGAAGCATTAGTGGAATATGAAACACTAATAGTGGATTTATTATGGGTATTAGTGTGGGTGTTTGGAATAGATCCACCAAAAATCATGCCTACCATGTTTGTAGAAATACTTGGCATGTAAGTGAAAGAAGACATGGATTAATATGTCATAGTATTAAAAGGAGACATGATAGAGGGTAAAGGTGTGGAAGAATTCATGAATTGAATTTCCATAAATCATGTGGAAAAGCTAGGTGAAGGTGAATCGGGTTCTCTAAGATAGGATCCCATCATGAGGTTATAGAAAATTGTAGGATCCTTACCTATATGTTGAGGATTTTCATTGATGAAGAGGATAATTTCATCCATGTATTCAAGATCACATTTATCTTCTACCATTTTCATGAATAAACGGTTAAGAGCCATATAATAGAGACAATTCCCATAATTGGTAGTTCTAGTGGTAACATGGACATTGCTTTGGTCTAAGTTAATCACTATAAATTGTGTTTTAAAAAATTAATAAGGATTAATGAAACTCATAATGTAGTTTGAATATTAGTACACAATTTTTAAGGAAAACCAAACAAAGTGAAAAATAAGAGCAAAAATCAAATTTTCAAAAGTTATTTTGCAGTTTTTAGAATGTAAATAAACATGCAACCAATTTAAAGGTACAATGAATGTTGAGCATTTTTCATATTTTTGAAGTTTGGAATTGATGTCAAAGGTTATTGAGAAGGTTGATATCATTGTTGTTTTCATTGATTGTATTTATTTCTTTAAAGGTCGCTCTTATGAATATTGATGTCAAAGATGCTTATGAAGGTTAATGTCATATGACTATCATTATTATTGTCATTGATGACTTAAGAGGTAAAATTGTGAATATTGTTGAAGCTAAATTGGTGTAGACACCTAAATATAGCCATTGATAACTTCCAACTAGGCTTTTGACCAATTTCTATTGAAGTGCACAATTTGGCCTAGAAACACTAAATCACATTAAAAGCTTTGAAGCTGACATATTTAAGTGACAATTTTGGCTAGAGTATCATTAAATGGGGAAATGTAATTTATTGGCCAACTAAATTTGATCAGATTATTCTGAGTTAAAATGTCAATTTTATACATGGGTGCTCTGGATTGCTTTTTCTTATCAAATATATTGCACGAGACACGTGCCTTTGTTATTTGGTGTTGGTAACATCCTAAATGGTATAATGGATCCAATACATCTGACATTGACTTCTAATTCCAATCCAATCAAATTTTAAGCTAATATCAAGGCATTCTAATCAATTTGAGTAATTTATACACAAAATACTTAATCATAGTTAAGAGTTAATTAAACTAAATTAGAGCCTAATTAAAAATTCCATGGAAACTTGTTGAATACTTATTTTTGGAAATGAATATTGAATATCTGCATCATCAAGTGAGTTCATTTCTTGTGAAGACATCCCTAGGCAATAAATGCCATAAATATCAGGATTCATGCCTCCCATGCCTCATCAATGCCCTCCATGACTTTTAATTACTCCTTTATCCCAAATATTTATGAGCCTATTTATCAATTTTAATTGAATAATTGGATTAATCCTTAGCCACACATCTCAATCTTGAGATGGATGGTTTAGGTTGATTCTATCCATTTTCAAAAATCTATAAATACAGAGGCTATGAACATCATTTTTAAGCTATTTTGGTGCAAAGTAATTATGCTTAAATATCTTCAAAGTCTTGATAATGCAAAGTTATAATACATAAATGATTTCAAAAACTATTTAAATTAGTGTCACCATGATAAATTGATTCTAAGCCAAGCCAAAGGTACCAAGCAGAAGAGGACATAGCCAAGCCTCCTTTGATGAAGACTTCATAAGCACAAGCCGAGTAAACCAGTACTACAAAAGCATTTGGAGCATCCAAGGAAGGTGAAGGAGTCTTGTTTTTCCTTAATTTTTAGTGGTGTTTGTCATTTTTTTGTTATTAAGCTCACCCTAGTAACTAGGCATGAAGGTGTTAGTTTAGTGTGTTGTTTATCAATTTGCTTTGTTCATTTTATCACTAACACAATACTAATTTCCTCTTCTTAGTCAAATTCCTAGTTCACAGTTGGCATGGTCATGAGATAATTTATATCTCATATAGGAGTGTAATATATCATTGGTATATGTTCTTATCTATTCATGATTCATACAAAGTTCAACATGGAAGGTCCTTATTATCAAAGTTATCAAGTGTTTGAACCTAGTAGTGTCTTGAGAAGGTATATGCATGGTGGCATGGTGAGATGGATGTTCTCAGGCTTGTAAAGGTTGTATAAGGATGTTTGAAATTGTTTGAGCATGTGATATGTTATATGAAATGATAGTGAGGTGTTGAGATAATGAAAAGAGACATGGAGGTCAAGTGCTTGAGTACCCTAAACTAGTCATAACATGTAAAGTAAATGTAAAAAGAGATGAGTATGGTAACTTGGTAAGATGGATGAAAAGAGGAATAAAAGTTTTTATGAGGATGTTTGAGAATGTGTATGAGATAAGCTCTTAAGAATCATATCCTTGTGTCAATTATCAAAAGCTTAAGGAGTCTTGTCATGGCCTAGTCATGGCATGAAGAGACCTTATGCGAAGACATGGGCTTGATTGCTTGGCGAGATGAGTAATCTCATGAATGTGATAAGATGTATGTTAGTGGTTGAGAATGGTAATATGTGTTATGGCATGTATATTCCATTTTTAAATATTGGAAAATGGTTATAAGGTTAGTTTCAAGGATGAATGTGGTTTACAGGTCAAGGTCTAGAGAGAAAAAATAGAAATGGTGGCCAAATGAGGTATGAGATTCATATTTAAATATAAGAATGAGCATGTAAAATTTTTTAGTGGTGTGATATATTTTCATAGGTGTGTTGGTCAATTTTGAGGTCAAATTTTGAAGGTTTAGGCTTTTAAAAGTGGTTTAAGCTCTCTCAAGAGACTAAGATGAAGAGTTATCTACTTGAGAAGGTTTTTCAAGTGTTCATTAGAATTTAAAACATATAAATGAGGACATAATATACTAATGGTAGATGATTAAGGGTCATAGATCAAATTTATAGAAATGAGTTTTTGGAATGAGAGGCTAATATTTATGAACTATTACTAAAAGTAGAAGATGGTTTAAACCCTCAAAAAACCCTAATAGTGACCCGATATGAAAGAAGTTATTATAAAGTGTTTATAATGGATTAGTATGGATATTTTAGTGATTATAAGCTGTATTAAACTATTGTAGGCATCTCCAGGCGTGATTGAGTCTCTAGTTGAGTGAGTGGACCCTACAAGAAAGGCCTTATTTTTCATAAATTTATTATAGTAATTAGAGTTTACCAAGTCAAAGTTTATAAATGGAAGGAAGAAAAATATTGAGACTTTTATTTGAATTATATGGTGGTTTATTATAATTTTTTATCCCTCAAGGTTTCTAAATTGTTCATCCAAGTTGACCAGTCGCTAAAAGTCCTAATGGTGCAAACAGTAAGAAACCTAGGCAAAAGTGAGAAGTTGATTAGGGATGAGTTATCACGGATTAGGGATGGATCCAAGTGAAATGATTAATTTTTAAATAAATTTAATAAATTTTAAATATATATATAATTTTTTGATATCTTTTTATATGATGAAAATGTTGCTTATAAGTTGACCTATCTAGTGTAGATGAGACAATGAAGGTGTAAGGTTATGAGATTGGTTTGTAAGAACAATATTGGCATATGAACATGTTATATATATATAAGAGTTTAATAATGATAAAATAATATCATATAAATACATTTAAATTATTTTAAATTAGTCATACATGTGTTGAAAGTCAAAATCACCATGACTAGTCTTTAATGCAAACTAGCAATTCTGGGTAAGTAAGTTGCAATGATGAGTTTGAGGATTTATGGCCTGATTTGAAGTATAAAATTCACACGATGTTTTTTTTTGGGAAATTTATTTCATATATATAAATTTAATAATGTTTTATATTTAGTGAATGTGATTGAAATGATAAATCCAAAATGGGTTGACTGGTTCAGGTTTGACTGTGTATACTAAAGACAAGGTTGGTCTAAAAGACTAATATTTGACATTAAACCTTATGATATTTTTACTTGAGAATGATATATATATATATATATATATATATATATATATATATATATATATCTGTGTGTGTGTAAAATAATATAATTAAGGTGTTATAGGTCATGGGAAGTATTATTTTAGGTGTTGAAGGTCAAGTTATTCATGACTAGGTTTTGGAGTGTTCTGACAGTTCTAAGTGGGCTATTTATAGACAAGGGTTTGAGTCCTTTTACCCTAATTTGTGAAGTAAAAATAACATTATGATGACCCTAAATTCATGAATCTTATGTTTATGTGATTTTTTCTAGAGTTTTTTTGGAAAAATTATGTTTTATCTCTAGTAGTTTGAGATAGACTTTTTGGGTATGCAAAAGCCTAATTGTGAACAATACAAATGGTGTGCTTCAAGTGGTGGTTGGAGATAAAATGTGTTATGAATCATATATGATATTATAAGGTGTATATTTTAGTGACATATTATGTTTTATTTCTATGTGAGGTGCTTAAATGTGTACCAAGGAAGGCAAAGTGTAACGTGTCTTAGATAAACCAAATAGAATTATGTCTCCATGACACCTAGAGGTGAGATAAGGCCTAATTGAGGTAGGTCAGACCTAAAGGGACTAAAATAACATTTAATACATGTATATGAGATATAATAAGATTAATTTCATGGATTACCTAAGAGGGCAAGGGTTTTTGGCTAGCTAATAAGGATATAAATAAGATACTTATATAAATACTAGGCAATTTGAGGCCTATGTGTGTGTAGAGAGTAAGCAAACAAGATAAGACATTGGTGAGAAAAATAAGGTATTATATACCATATAAGGAGTGTAGAGGATCTATGATGAATATTTTATATAATTTATTCACATGAGGATAAAGTTCATATGACCTAATGAAGTCAAGAAGACGGCGAATTAATCACATAAGGTTACAAGTCAGTTTTGAGAGGGATATAAGAGTGTGAAGAGATGAATAAGGAGATCATCATATATTAGCTGATAAAAATAGTTTTTTGAATGTGATAAAATCTATTAGGTGGCTAATTTTATTCCTCCTTACAAGTGGGTGTTTGGCTAGTTGGGGTTGATTCTCCATGTGAAGTGGGTGCTTAAATAAATCTTGGTGTTGGTTTTATAGTACTATAGTCAATTTATATATATAAGTTGGTTTTATTCCCCTTGAGGGTTTCCCATTTATGTTATGTTTTCATGTGTTTTTTGCTTATATGGATATGTTTTTATGCTTTCTAGATATATGTGCTTGATTAAATGGTTCATGATTGTCTAAGTGGAATTAATAAGAAAGGTTTTGAAGACTGATTCACCCCCTCTCTTAGTAATTATTCCTCCAAAATTTGGTATAAAATTGTGGTCCTTTAAATCAATTATAATAACATGGAAGGTGATCTTACAAGCACAAGATGGCTAAGTAGTTAAGGAAAAAGAGTCAAGAGTTGAGATCTGTGGTCAAGGATCTTGAAGACTAGATATTTATCTTGAAGAGTGACATGGCCAAAAAAGACATAAGGGATGAAAATACAATCAAGGATCTCAAGAATTAGTTTGAAGTTACAAATACAAGTTTGAGATAAAAGGAAGTTGAGTCAATTCATTTGAAGTCTGAGCTAGGTTCCTTAAAGGTTGAGGATGAGTAGCTCATAGACAAGATGAGAAAGTTTGAGAAAGGTCATGAGAAGATATATCAAGTCAAAAATAATTCCAATATAAAGAGAAATATGAGAAGGATAATCAAACAACTTAATGCCACAAGGTATTCCAATTTCTCCCATGGCCATTGTTTTGATTTTTATCATTTTAGACATAAAATAAAGGACTTTAGAAGGATGCCACCCAAGAATGAGTTTTGATAGGACTATGGTAAAGGAAGCAATTGGGAAATAAGATATCATAGAATACATCAATCAATAGGTGTGTCTAACAAGAGTAAGGTTATTTTCTATGAGTGTCAATGTGTCGGTCATATTTCAAGATTTTTTAAGATTAGATTGGATAATCCCTCAAATCATAACAAGATGTTAAAAGCACCTAAGAGACAAGTCATAGTATGAAGACTAAAGAAAGTGAGAACTAGTCATGATCATATTATGTATCAAAATGGACTAATTTCCACGGTAGAATGCCAAGAGTGTTTGGTATCATCTCAGTTAGAGAAGAAGAAGGATAATGTATACATTAAACTAAAGGTACCAATAATGACCAAGAGGATCCTAAATAGATACTATCATCCTCATTATTAAAATTTTATTGAGAAAAGAGTGGAGATCTAAGAATATAATGATTTCACATTGTTCTAGAGATCTACAAAGTCAAATGTCTCTATTAGACTTCTTAGAGTCATTCATCACTTGATAGAAGCATTATGGAGGTGTGTTGTAGGGTTGTTCTATATTTATAACAGTAAGTAGTTGATCTTGATCTATGTTAAGAAGGGGTATTGTAGTTGAGGTGCTTGAAGGAAGATGAGTATGATATAAAATTCTGAATGTTTGTAATTAGTGTCAAGTGTGTGGTTAGAGAGAAGTGTGTGGCTATGAGAAAAAAGAGTGTTGTTGGAAGTATAAAAAATGAGAAGATGATCAAGTACATATTGATAGTATTTGATGTAACAAAGTCATTCTTGAAATATAATTTGAAGAAAACTAATCATTGGTATAGGGCAAACATGAAAGGCATTGGTCAAGGTGGCAAAGGTGTTTAGGTGAACTAGAGGCTTGATTCTACTCATGGCATAGCAGAAGTATAAGAGTAGTAATATGAGGGTGTTATGATTTTTATTATGACAACTTGAGTGATATATTTAAGGTGAGATTTTTAAATCATTATATTATCTATTGATTAGTGATCAATATTGATATCAAGGAGCATCTTGTGAAGATACATCCTGCATAAGGTGGATATAAAAGGTGAATAAAGACAATTAGTAGAGTATAGTTGGAAGTTATTAGGTGTATAAAAAGGATGTCATGATGAGGTTTGTGGACATGAAGGAGGTATATTAATGTAAAAAGAATTTATAAGATACCATATTCACATGGAATGAGTGATCTTTTCTCTAACATGGAGGACTAGATTTATCCCTTGGAATAATATCTTTGATTGCAAACATACCTAATAAACGTGGTTGACAAGCATTGTTTATATATTTGTTTTATGCTCATAGGAATTGAGTGTGATTTATATAGGGATTTGAATATGAACTTTAGGTCATGTATCAAAAGTATATATTATTGGAATGCCATAGTTATGTGAGGTGAAGGTGATCAATAAAAATAGAAGTCTAGTAGATAGTGAACTAGGTGTTTTATAGACCTAATGAGTAGTGAACTAATACTAAAGGGTTGTCATGGTGTCGGTGGATTAGATATGTCTTATGGAGCTCAGAGAAGATCATAAGAGATTATTTTCATAGTGTATAAATGGATAATGACAAATTAAGGAGATCAAAATGGTCAATAAAAACTTAGATAAACATGGTTGTGTAGTTTTGTATGATCTTTCCTTATTGAGTTTTTGCATTGATTGATATATTCTTGGTCTAGTGGGGATCTTACTAGCTCTATGTTACTTGTAAAGAGAGTGGTTGAATTTATTATATAAATAAATTTAAGCATGGACTTAGGTGAGCATGATTTCTGAGATGTTTCATGATTCTATTTATTGAGCTAGTTCTATGAGAGAAAATTCAGTGACTAGGGAGAAGTTTCTATGATTGGTTGCCATGAGTGGTTACCATAGCTTATGAAGAATTTTTGCCATTTAAATTTATTTGAGAGATATAATTATCCAAGGGGGAGAAATTAATATTCCATAAGTTGTCTATAATAATTGGTATAAGCCTAAGGTGAGTTTTGGTCATCATTTCATTATGACTTTGTACAGTTCAAGTCCAAAGATCATATAATAGTTTGTGGAAGACCCTTTCACATTGATGTCAAATGCGGGAGAAAGATTAGAAAGGGAAATAAAAGGAAATATATAGATCTAGGAGATGGTTACCATCAAGAATGGTTGCCATAGTCTTTTGAGTATCTTTTCCATCAATGACAAAGGGGTAGATTGTTGATCAATGTTCTTATTATTGAAGTTTGACATTGATGTTGTCATTTATGTCAAAGGTTATTAAGAAGGTTGATATCATTATTTTTTTCATTGATTGTATTTTTTTATCCAAAGTTTCTCTTAATAATATTGATGTCAAAGGTGCTTATGAAGGTTAACATCATGTGATTATCATTGATGTCTCAATGGTGCTCTTGTGAAGATTGTAAAAGGTTAGTTTGTATGGTCATGAGGTCATTGATATCTCATTTAAGAGTTTAATATATCATTGTTATATGTTATTATGTCTACATGAGTCATGTGAAGGTTAGCAATAAAGGTCCTTGTTGACAAAGTTGTTAAGTGTTTGAGCCTAGTAATGTATTGAGAATGTATATGCATGGTGACATGGTGAGATGGATGTTCTTAGGCTTGTAAAGGTTTTATAAGGATTTTTTAATTTTTTTTAGCATGTGATATGTTGTATGACATGATATTGATGTGTTGAGAGCATGAAAAGAGGCATGGAGGCTAAGTGCTTGAGTAGCCTAAAACTAGTCATAACATGTAAAGTCCTTGTGAGAAGAGATGAGTATGGTAACTTGGTAAGATGGATGAAAAGAGGAATGAAAGGTTATATGAGGTTTTTTGAACATGTGTATGAGATAAGTGCTTATAAATTAGATCCTTGTGTCAAGTATCAAAATCTTAAGGAGTCTTGTCATGGCCTAGTCATGGTATGAATAGACCTTATGTAAAGACATAGGCTTGATTGCTTGGTGATATGAGTAGTCTCAAGAATGTGATAATATTTATGGTAGTGTTTTATCATGGTAATATGTTTTATGCCATGTATATGAGGTGTTGATAGCTTTGACAGTGGTTATAAGGTTAGTTTCAAGGACTAATGTGGTTTGTAGGTCAAGGTCTAGAGAGGAAAGAGAGAGATGGTGGCCAAATGAGGTATGAGATTCATATTTCAAGATAAGAATGAGAATTTTATAATTTTAGGTGGTTTGATATATTTTACAAAGTGTGTTGACCAAGTTTTAGGTCAAATTTTGAAGTTTTAGGATTTAAAAAGTGTTTTAAGGTCTCTCAAGTGCACAAGATAATGAGTTGTCTACCCGAGAAGGTTTTTCAAGTGTTCATTGGCATGTGTAACATCTACATGAGGAAATAATATATTAATGGTATATGGGGAAATTTCATAACTCAAATTTATAGGCATTATTTTTTTGAATGATAAGCTAATATTTATGAACGATTGATAAAATAAAAGATGGTTTAAACCCTTAAAGAACCCTACTAGTGACCCAATATGAAATAATTTATTATAAAGTGATCAAAATGGATTGGTATGGATATATTAGTGATTTTATGTTGTATTAAAATCTCTCAATCATCTCCAAGGGTGATTGAGTCTTTAGATGAGTGAATGGACCCTACAAGAAAGGCCTTATTTCTCATAGATTTGATATAGCAGTCAGAGTTTACCAAGTCAAAGTTACTAACTAGATTGAGGAAAAATATTGAGACTTTAATTTTAATTAAATTGTGGTTAATGATAATTTATATTTTTTAGGGGTGATAAATTGGTCATCCAAGTTGACCAATCGCTAAAAGGCCTAATGATGCAAATAGTGAGAAACCTAAGTAAAAGTGAGAAGTTGATTAGGGATGAGTTATCATGGATTAGGGATGTATACAAGTGCATGAATATATTTTTAAAGACATGTAATACATTTTAATTCTAGATATAAGTATTTGGGATCATTGTATATGATGAAAATATTTCTCATTAGTTGACATGTCTAGCGTAAATGAGACAGTGAAGGTGTAAGGTTATGAGATTGGTCTATAAGACCAATATTTCCATATGAACATATTATATTTATATCTAATATTTTCATAATTATATCATAGTATCATATAAATACATTTTAAGTCTTTTAAATTAGTCATATAGGTGTTTAACTTCAAAATTACCATGATTGATCTTCAAGGCAAATTGGCAATTTTGGGTAAGCAAGTTGCAATGATGAGTTTAAGGCTCTATGACCTAAGATGAAGTATCCAATGAAAATTATGTTATATAAATTATTTTAATAAGGTTTTATATTTATTTAAATTTATTTAAATGTTAAATCTAAAATGGGTTAACTAGTTTAGGTTTGACTATATATATTGAAGACAAAAGATTGGTTTGAAAGACCAATATTGGACATTAGACCCTGTGATATTTGTAATTGATAATTATATATATTTAAAATAATATATTTAAGGTATCATAGGTGATGGGAAGTATTATTTTAGGTTTTTAATATCAAGTTATTCATGACTAGGTTTTGGAGTGTTCTGGCAGTTCTAAGTGGGCTATTTGTATAGAAGGGTTTAAATCCCTTTACACTGAGTCGTAAAGTATAAATTACATGGAGATGGAAATAAGGTAATGAATATTATATTTATTTTATTTTTTTCCATGGTTATTTTTCAAAATTATTTTATATCTTCAGTAGTTCAAGACAAACTTTTTGGGTATGTACAAGCCTAATTTTGAATAGTATAAATGGTGTGTTTCAAGTGGTGGTTGAGGATAAAATGTGTTATATAGCCTAGATGATATTATATTATGTATATTTGAGTGACATATGATGTGTTACTTCCATTTTATGTGCTTGAATGTGTACCAAGGAAGGTAAAGTGTAACATGTCTTAAATAGACCTAATAGAAATAGGTCTCCATAAGACCTAAAGGTGAAATAAGTCCTAATTGAGGTAGGTCAGACCTAAAAAGACTCAAATAAAATTTGATACATGTATATTATATGTCATAAGGTATATTTAATGGATTAAATAAGAGGTTAAATGTGTTTTTTTGACTAAAAAGGATATGAATAAGAGACTTGTAAAAATGCCAAGCAATTTTAGGCTTATGTGTGTGTAGAGAGTAAGTGAATAAGATAACATATTGGTGGGAAAAATAAAGTCTCGTAGACAATTTTATTAGTGTATATGATCTATGATTATTATTTTATATAGGTTATACACATGAGTATCAAGTTCATATGACCAAATCAAGTGAAGAAGAGGTATAGTTGAGCGAAGAAGGCTGGGGGCTAGTTTTGAGAGGAATAGAAGAGTGTGAAGAGATGAAGAAGGAGATCATCATATATTGGTTGAGTAACATAGTTTTATAAAATTTATCAAAGCTATTAGGTTGATGAGTTGGTTTTGATTCATGTATGGGGTTGGTGCCTCCTTGGAAGTGGGTTATTACTAAATCCTAGTCAAGTGGGTGCTTGGCTAGATGGGGTTAATTCTCCATGTGAAGTGGATGCTTTAATAAATATTGATGTTTATATTATATTAATTTATTCAATTTTCATATGTTAATGGGTTTTCTTCCCCTTAAGGTTTTACCACATATGTGATGTGTTCATGTGTTTCTTGCTTATATGGATATGTGTTTATGCTTTCTAGATATATGTGCTTGATTGAATGGTTCATGATTGTTTAAGTGGAATTGATAAGAAAGGTTTTGAACACTGATTCATCCCCCCTCTTAGTAATTTTAATTACAAAAATGAATTTAATTACTATAAATATAGGTTAATTCACTTTTCTTGAACTAGGAGAAACATAAATACAATGAGATCGAGTTGGTCAACATAGTTGTACAAATAGAATAAAACATAGTCGAGCTGGTTGACTTAGTATATTGAAAGATAGTAAAAAAATCACATAGTTGAGCTAGTCAACTTAGTTTTCTAGATAAAAATTAGATACAAAATTGAATCGATTTGGTTGACTTAGTTTACTATAAAGGCATGGTTTTATAGAACTAAAAAATTGGGAAAAAATACTAAAATTTGAATTTTGAAAAATAAAAAGAGAATGGAATTAATTAAAATTTGATATAAATCAATTAATAAGATGGTTATAGTGAACTTGATAATTTATAAAGAATCAACCATGATGATATAGTAGTTTTCTTGAAGTGGTTGAGTTACTATTTTAGACTATGTTGTCTAAATGGAGTTTTGAACTTCTAGAGGTTAA
>JARHVA010005808.1:622500-855000 GCA_037957365.1 Torreya grandis | reverse complement strand
TTTACCACATTAAGGGGGAGGGGGGAATGTAGATACCCATATTTGGTATAATCACAATTCATATCATATTGTTATATCTCTTTGTATGTGTAGACCTATTGACCAAGAATTAGATAAATATTGTTATGAGATTTTATGGACCTCTTAAGTTTCACTCTATTTTTATTAATTTTACCTAACCCTTGGATTTGTATGTTTTTATGACACCTTTTATCCACTATGCTTTAGGGATCTGTAGTTGTTATTCTATCATTTTTATATTTTTATCCCATAGATACCTACGTTCATGATGGAAACTTGTGTCGACACAAGTGTCCAACCATGATGAAAGTGTAATAACCTATTCTTTTAACCTTTTATTTATATTTCACTTTTATGACCATTTGTTAGTCCTTTTTATTTATTCTATTATCGGATATTCACATGCTACTAGGTCCTAATTTGAAATGAATAGATCCATATATATATAAAGGCTATAATATTATTACACCACATATAAATTTGATAAATTAAGTTTTAATTAGAAAATATTATACATTTTCAACTATCAAATTATACTACAATATCGAATTGAACACCAAAAAAACTAAAATGATCACCATATTCTTAAATTATTGTACTGAGGGTTAATATAGGATGAATATCATATAGTTTCATAGTTATAATTACATACACATGTCTAGGAGGGAGAACTACATGTGAGTATAAGGACCTCTTTGGAGTATTGGATATGTAGGTCAAACTTAACAACAACCATGGTTTCTATGGCTATCTTGATTCACATGATAACCCATTTTTACCAAGTTGCAAGAGGTCCAAGGTAAAGGAACTAGGGTTTTAATCATTGGGTGGATATTGAACATAGGTAGATATAATTTGAGGCACATTATAGCTATACAAGTGAAAACATGTGTCTAGTATAAATTTAGATCCATTCCTATTTGTATCCTAGATTGGACACCTAAATCCAAGGTATACACCTATGTTGATGCAACTATCCCTATTCTATATAAGGATCTAATGGATAAAAATTGTAAAAACACAAAATAAACAATGCCTAAAATTCTAATATAGTCTTATGATGACTCCTTAATACTGGCATGCCTCAAAACATAATATCAAATAATATATTCTCTATTTTATCCCTTATTTAATTTATGCTTATTAGATTTATTGTAAACATGTGAATGGGTGAATAGTCCTAAATTTTATATATATTATTGAATATTGAATATTACCTTGTTGTATTCAAACAAATTTTATTTATTGGATGTTATCTTATAAAATCTAAACACATAAATTAGTAATGAACTCACATCTTGATGAATATTTTCCTTCTTTTAAAACATATTTTATAGAATTGTACTTCTTAAATCCCATTAGTTTCTTTCCAAATTCATGTGAAATTTCTTCATGTATACAGTTAGTCAAATTTGACAAACCACCATAAGTGTTACATATTATATCTAAATATTCTTTATAAAAAACAATTGTCCTTCAAGTCTTTGACAGAAAAGACTTTAGATTAACTCTCTTTATGTTTTAGGTGGGGAATCCACCATACATTTATGCATAATCTTGTCAGTATGCAAAGTATAACATTTATGACGAGAAACATCAAAATTTATATAAAATTCAACATGGATCCTACAAAAACACGTCATGCGTGATTTATTTATTTTATCATATAAAAGATTGCACATCTCAAATGAACTTTGGATAATTATTAATTATCCATTAAATTTTTCAATAAAGTTTTCATAAAATTATGTTTGGGTCATGTCCAAGAAATATTTTGCATGTGGCTCATTATTTTTTGAAAATTTTATTCTCTTAAAAACATCTATTAGATTATATTATATCCTTATGTTGTGCCAACATTTTTCAATCAATGTCTTATTCCTTTAATTAATAACTTATCTTTTTGTGGGAATTTACCACTAAACACCCAACAATCTTTATGTTAAGGGTCATCAAACATTGTTCTTATTTTTATAGTATTTATTAGAGTTTTCCTATTCAATTTCAAGGATATACTTCTTTGACTAAGAAATTGATATTTAAATGTTGAATTACTATAAATTATGTTATTACTCTTGTCATATTACTATCTTTTTTTCAAGTTCTATTGCCTATTGCATTAAATGCATTAAATAGATTATTTACTATCGAATTATTTTTTCCCTCCATATTGCTTGTTATTAACCCTAAATTATGCATCATAGGGTTAATTTTTTTTTAATTAATTAATATAAAAAAAAATGACATAATTTTTGATGGCTTTTATGATCAAATACATAGTCCCATACACATTTAACATGATGTTGAATTGAATCTTTTTGACATTTTAAATTCCATAGGTTTTAGTATTTTCTCATTTTATTTCAAAAAAATACCTTGATTATCATTTTATTATCCTTGGAGGTGTGGGTATAATAGTTATATTTGTATTAAATTGGATGGTGCTACAACTTCAACCATATAAAGTATATTAGAGTATTATCTAGGTACAATAAACCCTATAGGTGAAGTGAATTATTATTCATTAGGAGAGAGATAAATTGGTGCCATTACTTGAGGTTGATTATCATCATGCTCAAAAAATTCATTGTCAATGGATGTTTCAACATATTTTATTTCTCCATATATTTCATCAATCAATGCAAATTCATTAGTTACATGCTCTACATTTTGAATTTCATCATTCTAAAAGGATTGATTAAGTTATCTTATCTCATTTGAAGACATGTCTAAATTAAATTCCATTGAATTAGACATGTTATTTTCATTTTAAATATTACTTGGTGTGGAATAAGTACCTTCACCTTGCCCAAAAGTTCTTATAGATGCTCTCTTATCTGCTTGTCTTTTTCCAGCTTTTTTTCTCTTCCCTTCAATTTAATAATTTTCTAGCTCCTTAATTCATATTTTTTGATGAAAACCTAACCCCATTACTTATCTTTAATAAAAAAAAGGTCTAATTGTAGAATATAATTTGAAAAATTTATAGTGATTGAGATAAAGTGAATGGAAAACTTACATAATTTACATAGTTTCTATAGTAAAAATGAGGTTGAATTTTGTAAAATGTAAAATTAATGAGTCAATTGCATGGATAAATAAACAAAATTTGTGAACCATAAAGGGTGTGCATGATTTTTAAAAACACACACAATGTTTATGGTGGTAGATAGAAATAGGAAATAATCATTAATTCCCTTTGTTAAATCCAAACCTAGCCTAAATCCTATCATGAACCAACCTAATTTATTTTTTATAAATGTTTTTTTCCATATTTTCTACCACATCTGATCAGTCATATTTCATTATTATTTTTTGAAATAATATAATTGTAAAGGGGAAAATGTATATATGTTTTTTCAATGTTAAACTATTATTTGTAATTTTTACTTAGTTGATACACAACATACCTTATTATGGACTATATACATATCATTACAATAAATTTATAAATTTTTACCATTAATTAATAACTTATATCTCATCATTCTATACATTAATAGATATGTTTAAAAAATATTGAATTTGAAGAGGTTAAGGTCAAAAAATTATGTCCGTACACTTTTTTCACTTTTTAAGTTGTATTGACTTGTAAAATTACACACACACACACGTGTGTGTGTGTGTGTGTGTGTGTGTGTGTGTGTGTGTGTGTGTGTGTGTGTGTGTGTGTGTGTGTGTGTGTGTGTGTGTGTGTGTGTGTGTGTGTGTGTGTGTGTGTGTGTGTGTGTGTGTGTGTGTGTGTGTGTGTGTTTTAAAAAAAAAAAAAAAATATATTTTCAATAATATTTGAAATTTCATCTATCCATATATGAAATTTCTTACAATAGCTCATTTGTTTAATTAAAAAAATGTGTTCATGCACATGTAATATCCTTAACTTTTCATAAAAAAGCTCAAGCCATTGTCATAAATGCATCTATTTCACATGATTTTATCATTTGGGTATTGAAAAAATTATATATTTATAAATTGAATTCAAAATTCCACTATTCACATTCTTACATCATTGTCAAATTATTTTTCCAAGTGTCTAACATTCTCTCCAAGTTCAACTATTATTATTTTTAGAAAATAAATCACTTTAATTCTTCTATTTTATCCCCCATTAACCTTAATCTATGATACTATAGTGAACTCAAGTAAATTCACCTGTATCTCCATAAGGCATTTATATACTTTGACTTTAGACTAATTCATGTATTGCATTGTCTAAGCATTTTCCATATGACTAGCTTTCCTTGATAGTTTATTTAACATATTAGGAAAGATAAAAAAAATTAATGGATCATGTATCTATTAGAATTGAAACATAATGTCTAAATAAGGTACCTAACACTTCAATGTGAGAGGCTTGAAACTCAGCTTGATGATTGTTAATTTCTACATGAATCCATTGTTGGAAATTTCCTTGCTATGATGATGATGTAGAATTATTTTTGAAATTGATTCTTATCTTCCATTAAGGAAATTCCTTACCATTATGGCCTCTTACACATGTGAAAAATCTTCTAGGTAGTCTCTTTCTCTCTAATTGGTTTCTTCTTTTGAACCCTTCATTGAAACCATTATCATGTTTATTATTCCTAGAAATATTGTTAAACCTTGTATTCTAATTATTAAATCTATTCTTGGAATTATCATAATGCTTCCAATTTTACTTGAATTTTTTTGGGCCACTGAACATATTTTAAAACTTGTCTCTAACCTCTATAATATATTTGAGATTATGTTCCTAACTAATGGCCTTCTCAAAAACTTGTTCAATGGTATTTGGTACATACACATCCACTTCAAAACTAATTTGATTCGTTAGCCCCATGATGAATTACTTATCTAGAAGAATTCATCCTTTTGATATTGGGGAAAATACTTCAAGAGTTTGGTAAATTATTCCCAATATTTTGTCATAGATAGATATCCTTGATTCAAAGTTTGAAAGTCAATTTCTGATCAAAATATAGTTGTGGTAGCCACTGAGCCCTAAAAAATGTTAATTTTTTCCCAAGTGGTGTGGTGGATTCAAGATCCATTTATAAATGTTTGTTGGCCCACTAGGTTGCTTACTCACCAGATAAATGGTATGCTCACCACATCACTTTGGTCACCTTAGAGTAATTTAAAATTTCATAATACTTCTCCATTTTTGTGAGCCAAACCTCATCTCCATCTACCAAAATTATTTTAAAAAACTGAGGTAGATTCACCATTTTCATATCATGTGCAAGATTTTCAGCCAATTTCACTCTTGTATCTTTTTTCTCTTTAACATGCTCCTAATCTTGGTGATCTTATTGATTATCCTAATGTTTCTTAGGTTATTATTCCTCATAATTCTCATGCACTTCATGTTACATGATAGATACTCTATCTTGAGTTTTCATCAAAATTGCTAGGATCTGGTCTAACTTAGTGGCCTATTTTGCTCCTAACAGATTGGGATTAGGTTGTTGATCCTAATTATTATCTCCTTTAATGTCTTAATTTACACATACCATATTCTCCTAATTAAAAAGAGGAGAGTTAGGTCAGCATTAGTGGACTCATTAGGTGTGATCATTTAAACCTATGCTCTCATACCACATGTTAGAACTATATGGTTTAACTCAATAAAATAGCATAATTAAAAATAATAATAAAATAAAACATATTCTAATATAATATTAAAATCCCCACACCATTTATATAATTATATGAATGTTTATAGATAGAAATATAATCCATTAATTATGCATTAAATCATCATTTAATTTACCCCTAAAACTTGATACTGATGGTTCCTAACTCTAAGAATACATAAATTTTCATCTAAAAAATATCAAGGTACAACATAATAATAAATGAAGGAAACTATGCCAAGTCATTCATCAATAAATATACAACCACCACTATGATGCAACATGCTATCAAATAGATATACATTTTTTCTAACCACCTTTGATACATATGTCATGTAATAAAATAATGTCAAATTTCAAAAATAAAATAAAGATTAATGAAACAACCCATGAAATAAGTAAAATAATCATGAGTATGTAACATCAATTTAATTTTTAGATGTAAGAGGGAGAGTATCATCTGGGAAATTTACCTCTAACCATATACTAGTGGTCTCCCCACACCTCCCCATTAGGAGTGGTCATTCCCTTCATAGAGGGGTGGATAAAAATGATTTGAGTAACTAAAAACATGTAAAAACATATATGTAAGTAAAATCACTATTACATGTAGCTAATCAAACATTTTCTAGGCACACCTCTATTTATTATGACCTCATGTAGACACAAATTAAAAGGTATGGTGGATAGATAATGTATATAGTTACAACATTAATTTGGCCAAAGAATTTTTATAGTATGATATGATTTCAAAAATTTGGGTCTAGTCTACACTATCATTACTCTCTACCATATGAAATTAAATTTCCAACACCTTTTTGATAACCATGGATTAAAAACTGAAATATGCTCTTGACCCATTATTTATCATTGCTTATCAAGGAGTGAGATCCTATTTATTACCAAACAATAATCAACATATTCATAAGATAGTCATATAATAGTCCATATAATCAAATGAAAGCTTTAAAAAAATTCCACATATATACAAATTCCATAGGAGGTCATAGTATTACTTTCAATCATTTAATTTCAATGTTCCTCAATTCACATTCTAAATAGTCATGATTTAACTCAATAAGTCCATCATTTCTATAAAAATTACTACCTTTATTCATATTTATAAAGTTAAGAGATGGAACTATGCATAGTAAGAATGAATATTACAGATTAATATAAATACTCTTGAATTCATCATATATACTCAGTAATCAATATTCTAATTATATTTAAGAATTATATTAAAATTACAAACTCTCAATTTATTTATGGCTCAAGTTATTAAATGTATATATTTACATTTAATTTTATTTATCCCCTTATAGTCCTTTAGGGGGAGATAATATCACACTTATTTTAATATAAGGGGAAAATAATCCTTCCCCATGACTTTTGCCATTAATAGGTCAAGTTTAGTTAAGTTGAAACTAAAAACCCTTGAATGTGTTTAGTGTTACAATCAAGAAAGGATCCATTAAAGTACTTTTTATATAGTCATAAAAACCAGTTAAACTCCTAATACTATTGTTTTTTAATAAAACACATTCCTTAACTTAGACACAATTCTCGAATGACATACTAAAGTCAAGTCTAAAATAAGACAAAACATAGTTGTCATGATTGGAACACATGAATGCCAAATAAATAATATATATCTGGTTACAAAAATACACTTTTAGAATGACATTAAAACCATTAAACTATATCCACATACAAAATCAAACACCAAAACAACATTGAAAATTTATTCTACAACCATCATAAGTCAACCATAAATATGATATCACCATGTATTGCTAAAACCAAAATAAAACAACCACCAATTTAACATACTTCAACCTTAATAAAATGAATCCAAAAAAAATGCTATGACCATAATAAATTGACCACCAAATAACATTCTACAACCATATAAAATTGACAACAAAATAACAAACATAAATATCTAAAGTAAAAGTCTATATTTATATTTATCCATGTTATAATAATGTATACTATTTTCACTATGGTTTAATAACCTTTAAATTATTTACGTATCTATTATTATAACTTAGATATAATATAAATATATTATAAATATTCATAATTACAGAACACATATCACCAATGAAAGTTAATATGTATCACCCTTGATAAAATTATTTCCATAATGCCCTCCATGTTTATTATACTTGTTCTAAACTAGAGTTTATCCCTTAGATGATTATGAATTTTAAACAATAAATGAAATTATTTGGCCACTAGGGTTTTACCCAGTATTCACATATTTACCTATGGTTATAGGTAAGATAAAATCATATCAAAACAAGATTATTTTAGTGAATCATAAACCAAAATACATCCCTAATTTATTTAATAATTATACATAGTTTTCTAAATTAAGGTATTCATAATAAAGTTCAAGAAACAAAACCCATTTACTATTTCATGCATATATGTTGAACTCTATTAAAAATAATAGAGAGATTTATATAGATCTCAAAATATGCTATTACTTGAATTAAAATGCTTTCTCCTGAACTTCTATTTGAAAATCTATATGGATGAATCCTATTGAAAACTCTATTTTTCCTCCTCTATTTACTTCTTCTTATGCATACCCCGATTTCCATTTTTCTTACCTTTTATAAATTAACCACCACTCTTGATCTGAAAGTAACCATTTTCCCTCCTAAACCTCCTCTACATTTAATTCCACTAAAATTTCTCATGTATGACTATAGTGGTGCCCCAAAAATGAGCCTAAAATCAAGTTCAAAGACCTAGTCATTGAGTTCACTCTTAATTATCCTCTCCAATAACTTTGTGACTTGAATGAAAACACAAACCCTAATCATAGATTTTTTTATTTTTGATAATTTTCCCCCCATGACCTTTGATAACTCAAAGTTATTTAGACTATATCGTGCTCTATAAAGTGCATAATACAAAATTATAAACCAAAATCCTTGTAACATAGTAGATCACCCTAAAAGTAATTATAACCCAATCATATTAAGGACTCATTCATAAAATCGTTCAAAATCTTATAAAAAGGTGTAGTGAAAATGGATTAGGCAGTTGTTATTCAAATGGATTAATATTTTTTGAAGACATAAACTAACACATAGTTAAATATATCATTAGTAATTTTTTTAAATCATAATGATACTATAAAACAACATAGAATAATTAATGAGAAGTTATCTCAACTATAGATCCTAATTTCAATTAATCTATTTTTAATTACACTAAAATTAAAAATAAGCACCATGTTACTATTCATCATCTTTAAACTGCATTCATCAAATATGCATCGATTAAAATAAATGAACTCATATTATATGACCATTACCAAACCAAAATGAAAATAAAATAGTCATGATCAAGTAACTATATGTGTCTATTTGTGAATTAGTTCTCAGAAGCTTTGTGTAGTCCCAACTGTTGCGATCTGCCACCTCTCCCCTATGATTCTCTCACTTTATGTTATTATATGATGGAAAAAACCATTCTAATTCCACATTAGATAAGTAAAAATGTAATTAGTCTATAACCATCAATATATATAGCTAAAAAAACCAACACATCAATAAACAACATAATTATATTTTAATTAACCTTGTTTAAAATTCATAACACTTAATCACAGTAATAAATTTTCCACTAAATAAATATGATAAAAGTAAGATTAATATTTAAAAGTGAAAGCATTAAATAAATATAATCACAAAAACATAAATATGATTACACAAATAATAATATAACTAACCAATAGTCCAAATACCTACTTAAAATAAATAGTGTTTATAAAGGTCAAATCAGGATGTAACAATACTTGAAAATATTCAACCTTTGACCTTATTTAAGGTATTCATATTTTTATTAGGGACATTTTCTTTGTGGATTTTTAATATTCAAATATTTAGGATAGTTCCTTAAGGATATGCAAATGTATTCCTTAATTATCAATTGTTTTTCCTAATGAAGTTTATATATGAATAGCCTTAAACTTGATATGTATAAATAGATGATTTTTTTAGGTAATGTACCTCCATAACTAGTATCCTAAACATGTGTACTGACTTAAGATAAAGTTTTGAAATTTAAAAATAGTCATTTGGCGAACCTAGAACACTAATAACAAAGGAAAATAGTTTAGTGATCGATGTCACTAACTATTTTTGGCACTATCCAGAAATGAGGAAATAATGATCTATAAAATGTTGATAGTTTACTTATGATTATAATGCATTTGAGCACAAAATAGGAGATCTTATTTATTAATAATGGAAAATTTGGAAAGTTAAGTCCATAGATTGATAAACGGAAATGAGATAGTGTAAGAAAAAATATAATGTGTACATAAATTATATATATCAGAGATAGGTCAAAAGTAACATTATCAAGTGTCTAACATAAAATTTACATACTTTAAAATGTCCCTATTTAATATAATATTTAAAATTATAGATTAAAGGGATAAAATAATAAATTTGGTATTTGAGTGTAACCTCATTTTATGTCTTAAATTATACCCCTAATATTGATATTGCTCCATGAAAAACCTCAATGAAACATGAAAACATAAAATTCCATTGTGATTAAAAAAATTATAACTCAATATATATCATTGAAATATTTCAGATTAAAAACATAAGTAACAAATGCACATGTGGGAATGTAAACCAATATACCCTATAAAGTCTTTGGGGAATGTGGTGACACACCAAGGAGATGCCACTTTATAAAGCCATGGGTTGAGAATAATATACCTCAATCCTCATTGGATACTAAGATGTATTAGGATTTGAGCATCACATAATTCTAATTACACTAATCAAACTATTGTCATAACTATTTTGGTGGAACCCCATATCAAGTTTGTATGTAAAAAGGTGAAACCCCACATCAATTTTGTATGAAAATTTGAAAACTATGAATCAACCATTGTAGATGAATTTTATATTCAAATTTCATACTTAGTTACCTTCATGACCATCATATAAAATATAAAATTGTATGTACATATAACATCCATGCCCTAAATCATATCCCTCTATAACTCAATGTCATATAAAACTCCATAAATTTAAGTCACTTTATTTAATTTGATAAATATGGAAACCTTCCCAATATAACCCATGCAACCATATAAATCTATTAAATTTGATCCATGAAATACATCTCATCATGTCATAGAATATATTATTTTTTTCTCACAGTCTTATAAAATTTACTATATGTCATTCATACATGTGAATCTAACCACCTGTCTCAATATGAACCATAATATGTCCCAATATGAGTCATAAGTTTGATCCAAAATAAAAAAATTCTATTTGTCAAGTCTTGAAAATATATGACAAACCCACTAGCATGACCCATTTTGAAGAGAGGGATGTAGCCTAAAAATCACTCATATCAAAAGAAAAGAGTGATACGTTTCATGTTATATAAA
The DNA here is from genome assembly GCA_037957365.1 of Torreya grandis. Classification (NCBI taxonomy): domain Eukaryota; kingdom Viridiplantae; phylum Streptophyta; class Pinopsida; order Cupressales; family Taxaceae; genus Torreya; species Torreya grandis. The sequence goes on along the minus strand of JARHVA010005808.1, from coordinate 843,921 downwards.
AAACATGTAAGCATGTAAATCATGTGTGATAACATGATTATATGATGACATTGTAGAAATATTAGATCATTCAAGCACATATGTAACATGTATTATAAGGCATGCAAGTGCCATATCAAGTAGTTATACCAATTAGGCATGTAATAATATTTATCATAGTAATTGTCATTGTGAATCTAAGCACTAAGTAGTAAGTGTGGACACTAAAATATGGTATTAAACACTTGATAATGTCATTACTTGTGATCACAAATATGTCTTTAATATAACATTTTGTCACATCCAAATGCTATCTATGGGTCCAATCCTTCCAAGTTATTTTTAGTCACCTTGAGAATTACTTAAGTTTATTCCAAACCAATAATATATCACACTCATACATCTCCAGGTCATCAGATTAATGTCCTTGTCTCTTAGACAAAAATTTTATATTCAATCAATAACATCCATACATTACCAACCAAATTTGATAGTTATTTCCTTTGATAATAGATACTCAAATTTCAATATAAAATCATTCCTATGGGTTCACCCTTATGACCAACATGTTGATGGTGTGATAAATTATGTGTTTATATACATACATACATACATATATACATATATATATATATGTATATATGTGTGTGTGTGTGTGTGTGTGTGTGTGTGTGTGTGTGTGTGTGTGTGTGTGTGTGTGTGTGTGTGTGTGTGTGTGTCTATATATATATATATATAGACACACAAAAACACATACATACATACATACATATCAATTATATACTTATTAGACATATGGGACTTATGTATTAAACACCTATACAATACTACACACTGATAAAAATTATCCAATTATTCCTAAATTACAAATTAGTGTTTATATACATACATACATACATACATATATATATATATATACATACATACATACATACATATATATATATATATATATATATATATATACATACATACATATATATATACATACATACATACATACATACATATCAATTATATACTTATTAGACATATGGGACTTATTTATTAAACACCTATACAATACTACACACTGATAAAAATTGTCCAATTCTTCCTAAATTACAAATTAGTCACTAGGAGAAGTAATAAAACAAGTCTATAACACACCAAGACAATTCAAGAGTGAACATTCTAAAATATCAAAATCGATATTTATAGGTGCATTAATATAAAAAAGGACCATAATTTCACATTTAAATATAGGGGAAGAAATACATGTTTCATGAATTCACTCTTTAGAGTATTGTATATGTAAGAAACTATCAATCATCAATGGGGATGATTCAGGTTAGCTAATTTCATTACACTTCCCATGTTTTTATAGGTCATATCCCCTAATAACTAGACCTAAGGTTTCAAATGAAGGATATGGATTTTTAGGTAATGTGAATATTATTAGATGTAAGGATCACACATAAATTTTAATAATAAATAAACACACTCACATGTATCAAAATAAAGTATAAAAAAATCCATGGAAATAACTTTCCAACTCAAAACATATCAGAAAATGTTACTAACCTAAGATTAACATTATTATTTATATGTGAACATAGATCCAAAACCTGCATCGAATGACACATAATCTAGCTTCAAGATTTGGTTCCTACCACCTATCTCAATCCTACATATTATATGGAACCACTAAGTATCTCATCCTTCATTGTAATTTTCCATATTTAAAAATTATCATTGTAAAATAAATTTAAATTTTATACATTCAAATTTATGCTTAATTTTTTATACTTTATGATATGAATTATACATAGTTTATATATCATTTAGAGTTAAAATTTATCTAAATTAAGGTAAAACATATTAGTGAAACTATTTTTTCTTAAACATTTCTAGACCCTAGGTTACATTTAGGGTTTCATTTTTCCTTTTAGGGTTTGAGATTTCTACCTAGGGTTTATGTTTTAGACCTGATTTTTTATTTCCCCTAATATTAAAAATTACAAATCTATAATGGATGAACAATTTATTATTTTTTGGCTCAACCCATGATTTTAATCATTTCATGTTGTTGACATTTACTATATAAAATATATAACAAATATCTAATCAAATGGACAACATATTTATATATTGATAAGGCTAAAATTAATAATTAACAATATATAGCCTTTCTTAATTAATTTTTTTACAACATCTAGTTCAAGATGCTATATATTAAAATTAAGCACCAAAGTCATGTTTTTATACTTTTGTTCCTCCTTTACCTTGACCTCAATGTTTTACTAGCTACCATGATACCTAAATTATTATTCCATTGATTATATTAGATTATGTGGTCCATGTTGTCAACACTAGAATAGGTAGGGTGCCCCATAATTTATTTCATAGTACAGGCATTTAACATGTTCCTCTTAAACTTGCTACACCTTCTACCAAAAAATTCAATCAAACCAATAGGTATGACATCATTGACCAACTAAAGAGCACTCGTGCTAAGATTTGTATTCCTAGGTTTCTAAAACAATCAAATATTTTCAAAGACATTATATGAATCATTGTGTGACACAACTATCCCAAGTGATATATAATACACATAATTTAATTCTATCATGAATACATTTAAGAATATAAAATAGGTCATTAATTTTGACTAAGAAGATCTACCAATTCAACATATAGAAGAATAAATTATTCCATTATTTATTTAGATTCAAGTGTAAAATAAAGTATTAAAATATGTGCTGGTAGATAATGGTTATATATTATTCATTTACACCACCACTTTATTGCAAAAATTAGGTATCAATATTGATAATATCCAAAAAATACAATAAAACATAAAATTATTAGGTAACATTCCAAGCCAAGTCCTTGATACAATATCATCAGATGTAAAAATGAGACCCAATATGGTGTCTACCATATTTAAAGTCATGTTTAATCCTCTACATTCGTAATTTTTGGGAAACCTTAGATACATTTAATGGAAGTAGTACCATCTACATTACATAGGTGTATCAATTTTATGCATGATGGTTACTCATATTCACTATTTATAAATGATGTACCTTTTATATATTTAAATATAACATAATATATTTATAAGATTCAATCACAATCACAACTTGAGGATTATTATATGATACCTCCTGGAAAACTAATTCCACTAGATTGGATACACACATACGAGGTTAGATAATCAATTAAAATAAATGAAAAGGAACCATTTATGAACATTCATGAAGAAAATAAAAAACCACAAGATAATATAGTAACACATGAGGTAATTCTAAATCTTCCCTTGGTGGTAAAATCATAAAATAAATAAGATGTGGTCACAGATTACTATTATAGTGATGATGATAATGATATGTAAGATATAAAAAAGGATCATTTGTGCAAGCTAAAATTCAATCCTATTAATTATAATGAATAATTATATCATACTTTGTTTACACATATTAGATTTGGATAATATTAGGATAATTCATATACAAAGAGTAGTAATAAATTATAAATTCTACCTCAAGCATAATATTTTGGGGGTATAGGAAATAAAAAATTGTTAGATAATTAATATATTAAAATAAAAAAATTAATACAATATCACACCATGATTATCAAATCTCAAAGGCACCATTGAGGCATACCTTTGTAAAATAAATCATGTCTTGGGAAAGAAAATAGTTATATATTTCACTTTGTCACAACTATTGTTGGAAAAAATCATTGAATAACATGGATATTTTAGATGCACAAACATCCATACCATTACAACTAACAAGTCTCCAATATACACCAGGTATCACATTACAAATGTTACTTATAAATAATCTAATTGTATTACCATCTAATAAACATTGAGAAACAATATGCTTATCACATCAAGAAGGCACATCATATTTTGATTACCATATAATCATGGGACATGACATATATCAATTTGAAATACTACAAAATAAGATTAAAAAATGTAAGAATAAATTCACAATCATTGTGGTAAAGAATCAATAAGAACAACTTATACAATGTTATGGATCAATATAATCTACAAACATAAAAATTAGGGATTACAAGTGTCCATGAAGAGACACCTCAACCTCTACATCATATAGTGAAGGATACTATTAGAAACATATTATGATTAATAGAGATAAGTATGAGATCAAGTGAAATGTTACAACTTTATGGAATATGGGACATGATATTGATGAGCTACACCACAGTACACATATGAAATATTCTATTGTATATATTATTATAACAGTTTATTATAGACCAAAGTTTATTAGTATACACATATGGGTCATTCCTCATGATCATCATTTTATATTTAGATTGGGGAAGCTATGGTTATAATTGATTAAGGCCACAACGGATCAATAAAATCAATACATCATTTCGTGGCTTGTAGGAGTTTTAATAAATATTTTACATTATTTCTATAAAAATAATCATAACTCAAAATCAAATGAGATAAAAACAAAGACAAAACAAGGAACATAATACACAGAGGAAGATTACATAATGTATCTACATAACCTTCAAAAAATTACACAAGTGTAAGATACAACATGAAATATAGACCCTTTTAGTGAATGTGATGACTTAATGAATTAATAAAAAAACTCAAATTTCAATGTAAATAAAAATACAAAAAAAGGGAATGTTTTAAAGTTAATATCCCAAATTTAGTTGTGAATCAATCATCTTCTAGAATGGATAATGCTATAATATGAAAAAAGTTTGGGGTATGATAAAATATATATGTGTTTTATTAGTAGAAATAAAGGAAATTAAATCCAAAGGAACACATGGAAATATCTATAATGGTGAAGTTATTTTTTTGATTCACCTCTCAAATAACAAAGATTATGTAAGAATATTTTTGGGAGGATCTTCATTCTTAGGTAAAATGAGACTCTTATTGAGAAAGTGGAAGATATAATTTTAACCTAACAATAAAAACATTAATATAATCATGTATGAGCCATATTACCAAGAATTCCACTTGATTACTAGGAAGAGGAGATCATGATCAACATATCCAAAACATTTTAACATAATAATTCCTTCAATGCAGCTACTAAGGTAAGGACAAGGATTATTCATGATAGATTTTATGTCAATTTTTATGTGGATAAAATGCTTAAAAAATATATCAATATTTATTCAAAGCTCAAATATATGAATAAAACTATAGAGTATGAAGACTCTCCCCTGATTTGTAAAACTAGGCCATAATGATAGAATCTACCCTACAAGGAAAGATGAACATGTGATAAGGAAAAATGAGAAAAACATTTGGAGGAAGGAGATAGGAAGAAGTAATAAATAATATGAGCCTAATATTTTTGATAATAATAATCTATAAAATAAATAATTAAGGTTGCATGGTACAAAATTAAATGGATCCTTTCAATAACAATGTGAACCAATAATGGTAACAAGAAGAAAAGATAGAGGAACAAACTACAAAAATTTCAAGAACAAACCAAAAGCTAATTCATGAAGAGATCAATGGTCAAGATTCAATCCTATAAGAGATAAAATAAGGAGATGGGTACCAAACATAAACAAACTTTATTTCCTAGATTTATTCTTTTGCATCCAATGTAAAGAAGATAAAGTTTGTAACTTTCCAAAAAGTGTGTACTTGAAAGAAGTTAGATTGAATGAATTAAGGATAGATAATGAATAAATTGTCCCTTGTTCTCTAGATAACATAGAATAATTACTAATAAATAGACCTCAAAAGAAAAGGAAAGATAACCTAGAACAACCTAATATCAAGCTAATGAGAAATGTAAAAAATTGTAGTGGATATAGGATTAAAAAACAAATGGGAGAAACCAAGTTATAATGATGTCCAAAAAAATAAATAAATAAGGAAATTACAGATGGAATTCAAAGTACCTTGGAATAGAGTGGATCTAAAGCACAAAGTAAAATAGGAAAATGAAAATTATATCTTGGAATATAAGGGGGATTATTAATCCCAACAAAAAAAAGACTTATCAAAGAACTTGAGAAGAATAATAGTCCTAATTTTATATATATTCAAGAGATGAAGATGTGTGATAGTATGATTAATGATGTTAAGTATAAAATTTGGGAAAAATTGCCATTTTTTTAGTATTAGATGTATTGGTGATTTAGGGGTATTGGTAAAATTTTGGGATACATTAATTACAAAAGGGGAGATTTTTATTTACAATAAACCTCATTTGGATATAATATCTACTAACAATAATGAAAAATCTATGAGTATCCTCTCCACTATATATGTTCCCAACTCTCATACTTGTAGAAGAGACATTTGGGATGAGCTAAACATGTTTAACAGATTATATATGAATTTTAAATTAATTATTGTGGGATAATTCAATAATACCTTATCTCCCATTGAAAACTAAGATGTAAAATAGGATTAAAATGATAATATGGATGACTTATCTAGTTTCATTGTGAATAATGGGATTTTTGATGTGGATATTAGAGGTGCTATCTACACTTGGTCAAATAGGAGCATTGGAGATAATTTGATTCAAGTCTTACTATAGTAGGATCCTTGTTTCCACAAATTTTATTCTTAATCTAAATACCTTATTATCTTCCCTAACTATGATCAAATATGACCATAATCAGTTTGTGTTGAATTTGGAAATGATGACTAAAAGGGATAAAAACCCTTTTAGATTTGAAAACATATGGATGCAACAAATGATCTTGAAAGGAAAACTCAAAGAATTGTGTAAAATAGATATCAAAGGATTATCCATGTTTATAATTTCCAAATAAATTAATAATGTCAAAGATAATATTAAGAAATCAAATAAATAAATATTTGGCAACATCTTTGAAAATAAAATAACAATCACTAATCAAATTTATTAAGTATAGAATCAAATAGATTTAAATGGTATTGATCAATAAATATTCACAAAGGTAAAAAATATCCTTAATGATTATCATTCTAACATAGCCTAAGATGAGACTTTTTGGAGACAAAAATATATAATTTTATCGATAAAAGAGGGAGACATGAATACATCTTTTCATATGTCAACCTTGAGGAATAGAAGCTACAACATAATAACTAAAATATTACGGGAGAATGGAATTTCGAGTGATGATATTCAAATCATAAAAGAGTAGGCTATTCAATTATATAGAAACCTTATAATAGGGGATGTTAACTAAAAATGGAAGTTGAAAAAATAATTTTAGATTTTATTCTAACTCTTCTTAGTTAGGAAGAAAATGAAATTCTAGTGAACCTAATCACATATAAAGAAGTCAAATTTGTTGTCTTATCATTAGAAGGGGATAAATATACTAGACCAAATGGATTTTTGATAGCCCTTTTTCAATAGTTCATGTATATTATCAAGTTTAATACAACATTGAGGGAATATGAGTTCTTTTCTTGAGAAAAATTCAAAGGGAAATCAACATCACTTTCCTTGTTTTAATTCCTATAAAACCTAGAGAAAAATATTTTAAAAACTATAGGTTGATCAACCCATGCAACACTATTTATGACATTGTCATTAAAATATCAGATCTTTAGATTCAATCAATTATGCCTAGAATTATTTCCGAACAATAAGGGGGTTTTGTACTTGAGAGGAAAATTGAATATGGAATCACATCTATGCATAAGACCCTGCATTCAAAAGATAAAGGGAAAAGGATGAAATGGTTGTAGAGTTGGATATGAATAAAACCTTTGACAGGGTATGATGTGGATTTTAATAAGGTTATTAAGAGGTTTGGCTTCCAAATCTAATTTATAAACCTAGTTAAGACTTATATTTCCAAAACCATGTTCTCTATATTGATTTATGGCTCGATAAAATGTTAAATATATAATTTGACCCAAGGTTTAGATCTGATTTTACATCAATAATATATAGATTACACTTGGATTTTTACTAAGGTTTTAATTAATGATGTTTAAAGAACTAAAAAATCTACTGAAAGATTATGAATAACATTCCCATCAAAAAATAAACTTGGAGAATAGTTTATTTTCTTCATCAACACTTTTATCATCTGACAACACAATCTCTAGAGCATTGGGATGCCAAATTAAGGATCTTCCTTCTAATTATATTGGAATGCCACTCTACTTAGGAAAGATACCTTAAGACGTATGTAATTGTTATAGCTTAAACCTTATTTGGGTTTATTTAGTCTATTAGGATTATCCTAATTATATTTTAGGTGTGCATTTATTATAATTATAAATTCACTTTATCCTAGATTTATGCGGTGTATCTCACATCTCTTATCCACTTGTAGGATTTAGGAGTTAAATTCAAAAGTAACTCCTCCCCCCCCACATGTAACACACTTACCCTCAATATATTTAGGAATAATACATTTGAAACATGATAAGGAGGATTTGTAAGGTTATGATGTCATTATTATAACTCCCTCAACTTTCCTCTTACTATATATAAATAAACCTCTCCTCTCCCATTCTTCTCAGCAACACAATGAATCTTGCATTTACATTCTAGTGATGCCTCTTTTGTATTGAGGCCACTATTATATCATTATCTTGGCTTATACTTACTATTTTACTTGTATTTAATTATTTTAAAGGATTATAATATATTATGTAGTTTTTATCTATTTGATAGTTTCCCCACTTATCAAATCTCATCTCTCTCTCTCTCTCTCTCTCTCTCTCTCTCTCTCTCTCTCTCTCTCTCTCTCTCATCTCTCTCTCTCTCTCTCTCTCTCTCTCTCTCTCTCTCTCTCTCTCTCTCTCTCTCTCTCTCTCTCTCCCTCTCTCTCTCTCTCCTCTCTCTCTCTCTCTCTCTCTCTCATGGTGTGCTTCACTTTTTGAGGTAATATTATTATATTTCAAATTATTTTCAATTTTTAACTAAAGATCTTGGAGAATAGTCTAATATGGTATTATATACATGACTTGGTTAAAATTTGATATTGTGTAGGTTTGGAGGTGAAAAAAATTCCTCTAACTTTATGGTTTTTTCCCTCCATTCAAAGATTTTTACTCAGTTTTTGTAGTATTAAATGAGTAGTTCTTACTCAATTTTTTCTCTACATAATAACGAATGTCTCACCTAGTCTCTTATTTTGATTATTATAATATTTTTATCTTTCTCATTTTGATTTTTCAATATATATTCTATTCACATCTTATAAATTTTTATTTTATCTTTCTTGGTCTAGTTGTCTCTTTACTTATGCATGCTAATCTATGTGTTTTATTATAATGCACAAATATTTTATTTAACCCTAAATTGAATACTATAGACTGGGTTTATCTAGGGTTAAATGTTTATAGATATCCTATGGAATAATTGAGATAAAATCTCTCTAAATTAGGTCAATTAGATGCTAAAATTATATATAAACATATGTTGAATTCATTAAACTAGGATAGGATAAAAATAGTAAGTACACCTATGTTAGATATAGAATTGACAAAAAAGTAATGTTATTAAATTTTTATTATTCTAATTTAGTTCTAGATCTAGAACATGAAGAAAGAAAACTAGAATATGATTTTAAAATAATATTTAGATTCAAGATTAAATGCCTTTGGAGTCATGGCCAAGGGGCAAAATGTACAACAGATGCAAGAATTCAAAAAGTGAGAAAGGTCCAAAAGTAAGAGGAAAATATAAGGTATAATTTTTCCAAGTGTATAATATTAAGGTGATATAAAATCCATAAAATAGTGTCTATATTTCTCCCTTTTAATCTAATAATGATATTGATAGTTCAAAGGAAAGTAATATGTACCTCATGTATAGTTGATCCACATCCCTTCTCAGGGATACATCTCCCCATTGAGGCAATCATTACATGCCATGTGTCTGACCAAAAATCACCTTGGGTGCTTTGGTGATTATCCATATAGGGGTCTGGAATAGGACCCAGAGAACTCTAGAGCTTTTGGTGTGATGGCCAGTCCTTCTATTGGTATCAGAGCTAGGTCTTGAGGTTGAGACATGTGGAAGCTAGTGGGCATGATCCACATCCTATAGAAGGACTAGCCATCATGCCAAAATCTCTAAATTTATCTAGGTCCTCTTTTAGACCCCTATATGGCCAGTCATTGAAGCACCTGAGGTGATTCCCGATCGGACACGTGGCTTGAAATGATTGCCTTAGAGGGGAGACGTATCCCTGAGAAGGGATGTGGATCAATAATACACTTAAATTTAATTAAGTTTAGCTTGAGTGCTTTGCTTGTGATTGACCTAAAAATAATAACATGTTAAAATACATAATTAGTGCATATCATCTAGAATTGAAAGTATATAAATTAAATATTTAGGTTTAAGAGTACACTTGTTTATCGATGTAACCACCTTGCCTATTGGCAAGTTGATTTTAAATATGTATCATTGTAAATATATAAAAATAAGATTAGGACAAATATATATAAATGTGGAAAGTGCATATATATAATGAGATAGAGATATATTAGAAGGAACATTCCCTCTACCTTAGAGATAATATGAGTTTCTACTCAACAATTGAGATTAACTCAAATGTAAAACCCAATCATACTTATAACCTAGTGAGTATGAGTGAACAAAGTCAATTCATAATATCAAATTTTCAAGGTTGGAATTTACAATCAAATCCAACCAATTTTGTTTGAAAGATTGAGTGATTTAATCACCTTAGCCATACAAAAAGTGAACCAACTACTGTAGTAGATTGGCTTAATACAATCTATAAAAGTACATATTTGGTATCAGTGTGTAAAAGTACATCCTTGTGGGTGATAATAGTAACTAAGAGTGTTTTTAAATCTGAAATTGATTTGGATTTTGAAATATTAGGTTCACATTACATAGAATATACATCTTAGATATGTCTCCTGTTGAAATTGTGTATAACAATGATACCAATGTATAAAATTCTAGCATGACTATAAAAATATTTAAGTGTGGATAAAGTGCTTCCAAATCATGCCCCTACTATATATGGAGAAATTTGAAAACAAGAATAAGTACCAATATGGAGGACATGTTTCCAAAACATGTCCCCACTAAATCTAGAGATGTTGAATACTAAATAAGTGTGTAAAACATACTTGCAAAGCATGAACCCACTAAATTTGAAACTTTATATGTGTGTAATCTATGATTATATGAAATTCCCCCACCAAATATAAAAACTAATTTTAGTACCAAATATTGAACAAGTGTGGAGAACATGCTTCCAAGGCATGCCCCGACTAAATCTAAAACTATGAAAAATGTGAAGAACATGCCTATATGACATTCCTCCACTGATATGCCCCCTTTAAGATTATTTAATAATAGAAACTATTAGTTACCTCACCTTAAAAGGATAAGACAACTATACAATCTATAAATGTAATCATGTAACATATAGAAGGAACATGTCCAAGTAAATGTATGATTGATGCACATAGAACAATGTTATCACATGAAGGCCTAAGATGCATGATAAGGATCATTAAATGTCTTGATATTAAAATTAAAATATCATAAATAAAATCATGCGCACACATAATATCACTCAAAATCAATTCAAAAGGAAACGGTCCAAGGAGACTGTAAATAAGTGGCATGTTCAAATGCTAAATAATCAAAGGGACACGACTTAGTCCAATGTCCACAAAATAAAGGTTTAAATATTCAAATGTAGATACAACAAATAATGACATATTAAAATATTAAAAAAAACATATACAAGAATGGGGGGCATAAATAAAGGAGCATATTCAAATTCTTGAACAAGAAAGACAATAAAAAGGGAAGACACTCAAAGAAGTGAATAAAGGAAAAAGATAATCAAAAAACATAGACATATCATAGTATCCCATGGATATAATTTGTTATCAAAAAATATCAAGTGCATTACTTATCAAGTACCCTATGTAAGATATAATCATGGATAAAGGTAGGTGTAATTACGTATATGAGCTCAAAACATGATAATGTAGAGTGAACATAGAATGATATAACCTATAAGTATCATGATCATAAAGGTGAATGCCCCCAAAGTCCATATGACATGAGTAGAGGAAAATCCCAACATATAAGATAGAAATAGATCATGTATCTATGTATGCCTATGTCACACTCAAGTATAAGAATTACACATGTGTATGTAAAAGTAATTGAATATGCCATCCATTAACATGGAACTAACACATAGATACCAAAGACATAACAGATTATGCAGGTGCCAATTTTTTTTCATTTTTGAATTTTTTTGATATTTTTGGTATATTTATAATGTGAAAATAAGAGGCTATCATATGATCCCATCTAAAAGGTGATCATAGATATCTCCACACTATGAACTTGTTTTAATAATTTGGTGATGTTTCTAAGGAACTTGTATAGGTGAAATGTCTATCACTATAGTATTTATGATGCTTTACATATGTAAAATAGGAATTTATGGTCTTGTAAAAATAGTAGGATTAATAGGAGTAGGGGTTTGTGGAACCCATCATTGAGTGATCTGTGGTTTCTTTGGAATATCATAAATAGGAACATGTGTAGGTGATTTGTATATCTAAACATGTAGCATAGTAGATGAGGATTCTATGGAATGTATGGTATATATCTGATGTAATGGTATCTCAAGTATTGGCCACCTAGTAAAGGGAATTGCTTGCTAATTATCCTTTTGTGGTAGATTAAACTTAGTAGGTTTGATATTAAAATAGCTAGGTATAAGTTTTTCTTGTTCAAGAGGATGCTCATATGGGATTCTAGAAACCTTAATTACCTAATTATCATGAATATATTGAACACAAACATTTACTATAAAAGGTATTACTTGAAGTTTATATATTTAAAGTCTTCTAGATAACATATTAAATATGCCCATAGAAGCAAACTAAAAAGGCAGTAACCACATGTGTGGGACTGACCTAGAAAGGTAAGTTAATCTTTCCAAGAACCTTATGGAAGGTTCCATCGAATGCTCCAACTGATCTAGTAGAAGGATGAAAATCATGAGGAGTATAACCCAAGTGCATGAGTAATGTCATGGTGTAAATGTTATTGATTGCACCATTATTAATCTTAATACTCTATATAAGGTGTTTATCAAGGTATGATTGAATAAATAAAGAATGAATATCAAAGTCATCATCTTAATCTCACTATGATCAAAATAAATATAAAATTTTGAACCATAGGAAGTATATGTTGTGTGTAAGTACCAATAATCCTATCTAATGGTTACCCATAATGTGATTTTTAGAGTGGGCCATAATTGATGATTAACTAGATAGGGTCAAATGCATGAGGGTTAATCTATATGAAGTAGTTAAATCTAAATAATAACTCATAAGAGGAAGAATCTTGTCTTCACAAAAAAATATTCATTAATGAGCATCAACCAAAAAGTACATAGGAAAGTATATTATATATTGAGTAATAAAGTCAACCAAAAAGGTAATTAAATCAACTCATAATTAAAAATTGAATTAAAGTACATTTACCCTCAAGACCTATTACTAAACTAAGTAATATAATTATACCATGTAGGTAAAAACACATAGTGGGAAAAAACCTACACAACCACCCCACTTAAGCATAACTTAGGAGGGTAGAAGAATTAGGGCCTGGCATAAAGGCATGATGAGGTACCAAGTACGTAGAGATGATCCCCCAAAAGAGGAAGAATATGAAACTACCTGAACCCCAAGAAGAGTTTAAAAATGAATATACTTTCTCTTAATGATGATTTTGGTGAATATATAAATAATTTGCTCCATTGTATATATGTAGTGGAGATTAATGACTTGTTCATGGATGAGCTCTTGAATGAAATTCATGTGAATATTGATATTCTTGGTATGTTTATGGATGAATAGATTCTTAAAGATCTATATTTTGATGTGGTTTTTGTAAAAGATGACTGTTGGTCATCAAAATTGGATGCTAAACTTAGTGAGAATACCTTAAATCTAAATAGCTTAAATGATAACTTTCACAACTCTTCTATATTATTCCTTAATATAATAAAAATAAATAACATTATTTTTCTTATTTGACCAACTAATTAGACCTAAATTAAATGAGAAATTATAACATGAAGTAGACTTTCATTTATGAATATCACCAACCTAATCTAAATTTATATAACTAATACAGTCAATGTCAATGCCTAATCCATAATGAATCTTAAAACTATGAGTACCATGAATGTTGTGGAGAATATGCTTAGCTAATTTCCAATGTATCTCATGTGGTTCTTGCATAAATATGGAGACCATGCCAATTGTATATGAAATATAAGGTATAATGAGCATAAGGTAGATGAGACTACCACCAAGTTGTTGATATGAGGTATCATCAACCAAAGGAGATAGACAATCAACCTCAAAATTCACACTAGATAGAAAAGGAGTTAGAGCTGGCTTATAGTCAACCATGTTAAAATGTACAAGTAAATAAAGAGAATAATTATATTATTTAATAGTGATCCTAGATTTAGATTGATAAATTTAAATCCCAAGGAACTAATGTAATAAGCCAACGTCGATCATTGAGAACTTGTCAGACAAATAAGTTTACACTACTATGATGGTGGATGAATAACTCCCTATGATACCATGTTAGAGTGGGCCATAATTGAGGATCAACTAGATAGGGTTGAATACATGAGGTTAAATCAATATGGAGTAGTGAAATCTAAAGAACAACTCACAATAGGAAGAGGCTTGTCTTCACAACACAAATTGCATTAATGAGCATTGGCTAAAAAGTATATATGAAGATACATTATATATTAATAAATTAGGTCACCCAAAAAGGTAACTAACTCAATTAAAAATTATAAAATGACTTAAATTAAATTTCTCCTAATGAGTTATTATTAATCTAAGTAAGCTAATTAGACCATGTAGGTAAAACCACATAGTGGGAAAAATCCTTTACATTGGATGCCATTTTCACTTATGTTTCCTTCTTATAATGGTATTACAAAGGATTGATGCATATTTTCTATTTGTGGTGATCACTAGGTTGTGAATCTGATTCCTTAGGAGTATCATCAAATGTAATCTTTTGGTCATAAATGAGGACTTGGATCTTATGATTCAAGGTAAAACATGTGTTCTTAGAATGTCTTGGTCTCTGGTGATAATCATTATATGCATTTCCATCATATCCTTTAGGTATAGGTCTATTTATATCAATGTATATAAGATGAGGGAGAGATGTCAGATGATAATATATTAACCATGGGATTAGTGAAGCAAGAAACTTAGGTAAGCATGTTGATTGTATCTTTGATGTTATATACACCCTAAATTTGTCAAGAAACCACACTTATCATGTATTTTCACAGTCCTTTTATAGGAGACTTTGACTGGAGAATATGATTTTTATTCACATTTAACCATGTCTTTTGTTTTATTCATTTAGGTTCAATTTCTATGCTTGAGTCACCTTTTTTCCTATTCTCGGTCATCTTTAGACTTTCAAATAGTCATTCCACCTCAACTAGGTTAGATTTTCTATCTTCTTACCATCCCTTAGGTCCTAATATTGTAGGACATGAGTGCTAGAGTTGGAATACAATATCGATGCCACTAGTGTCCATTTCCAACACTCTTGTCTAGAGCCATTTTGAGTTTTAATAGTTAGTTTTCTTTATTTAATGAGTCTTATCCCCTTTCTTAGCTTCATCCTTAAGTTTGCCAATTTTGGCCAAATGTGAATAAATCTCTAAAATTTAAAATAAAGAGTCTCTTATATAAAGGAATTCATAAGGCATTTTATATCTAGCATTTACAAATTTGGCACATTACATAATAAAAAATCAATCAACAGTGTAGCTCAACATTTTGCATCACACATAGACTTGAATGCTTGATCAAGGAAGGGCTAAGTGAAAGTCATTATTACATCTACCATGTACATTTTTTATGCATGTTCTCTAAGGGAGAACTAGATTTGATGTGAGACCCTAGATTGAAGGTTAATGTAGGTAGTGATCAAGACAACAGGGGTTCTAGATCGTGTAATCATTCTTCCCCTAACCTAGTTTTTCCCCATTTTAATCTTGATGCATTTGTTTTTTGCATGTGTTAGATGAATATAGGGTTTTGGAGATTAAAATGGACCTATAATGAGCTTTGTTTACTTCCAACCTTTGAAATTTGGTACACAGGCTCACACTAACTGGTGAACAAAACTTAGAAATTTTAGATCTTTAGGACAATAGTGGCAGAGGTAGACTATAACACTAGTGCCACTACTATCTATTTTATCACTCATATTCAATCCAAAAATTAAGGCCATATTTAGAATCCAAATAGTGTCCCAGTCTTGCACCTCAATTTCTAACTCCTGAATCATTCATTTCAGTCTATTTTTAGATAAGTTTACTTTTCTTTCTCATGTAATTTACTTGATAAAAAATTATATTTTACCATAGTATACTAGATTTTTTTAATCTAGACTCCTTATTATTTAGGAACTAAACACAAGTTTCCTAAAATAATAAAACATTTGGTGAACCTAACTTACTTTGAATAAATCTAAAACCCTAGGTTTCCTTAGGGTTTGTCCATATTTTTTGCAAAAATTTAATTTCAAATTTCTGATTTTTGTATATTTTTTTATGCATTTATTATATTTAAAAATATTTTTATAATTTAAATTACTGGCATAATTTTCAAAAATTCTAAAACCCTAGCTTAAAACCTTAGATTTCCAAACTAGGTCCTCAAACCCCAAGCCTTCCTTGCAAAATTTAGAAAAATATTTTGGAATTTTTGTACATTGTTTACTTTGTCAAAAATAATTTCAAATTTTCAATATTAGTAGTTTTCTTGAGAAAAATCTAATTTCAAATATCTAATTTTTGTGCATTTATTCTATTCAAATTTATTTTTAGAATTTAAATTATTAGCATAAGTTTCAAAAATTCAAAAATCTTAGATCAAAACCTTATATTTCTGAACTAGGTCCTCAAACCCCAAGTTTTCCTGCCTTACAATTTTTAGAAAAATAGTTTGAAATTTTTGTAAATTATTTACTTTGTCAAACGTAATTTCAAAATCTCTATGTTAGTAATAATTTTTTCATTCATTTTCTTAATAATACTTTTACACACTCTCTTTGGTGAAAGAAATAAAATAGACACTAAGGAACTTCTTGCCTCTCATCCCATAGATCAATTTCTAAAATTTTCTCATAATTATGACAATGAATGGACAAATTTTCAAAATTACACATTAGCTAAAAATGTGTAAAATGATTTATTTTAAAATGAAGATAATTACTATTATTTTAATGAGGAATATAATGAAATACGTGAAAGTAATAGTGAAGCACAAATAGATGCATCTTCTTCTCTCAAACCTATCTCTTTTATTACCACTTCTAAAGAAAATAATTTTGATAAATGGGAAAGCTACTTTTCACCTCATTCTCCTATACACAATACACAAAATGAATAAATTAGTCATGAACTTCTAAGTGAACCTCTTATTGGTGATAATTTGCTTCCATGTGAACCTAATCTCTCTCTCTCTCTCTCTCTCTCTCATTACTTTTATGTTCAAATTACAATAATATAAATGTAATAGAATCAAATTACCATTGCATAGTCCAAATGATACATCTCATGCTCCTAACTTTACTGTGTCTAAAGAAGATCTAAATGATAAATCTCCTTATCTTACTTCTCATGAAAATAATGCATGTACTCCATCCATGGATAACATAGATGCACATGATATTCCAATTTCAAATGATACTTTATTGCATATTATAAAAGAATTAAATTCTTCTCTTATACCTCTCCCTAGTTACACTGAAAATGATAATGAATATGAACATGAGAGTGATTATGAAAACTATTCCAATGATGAAAATTCATGGAAATATGTGATTATTATGCACATACTGAAGAATAATATGCATCTCATGTTTCTAACTCTTCTCTCACTCCTCCTCTCAAACATAATGCACTACCACATGTTTCTACTTCTATGAATGATTCTATGTCAAATAATTCACATGTTAATGCTAATAACACATCTTATACTCAATTAGAATGTGATACACTAAAACATAAATATACCAATGAATTTCCCAAACTAACTATAACTACAGTAGAATCTAGTTCTCACTCTTTACCTAAAGAGAATAGTATCCCATATCCCTCTAGTAAGGTCCAAGTTACCATTATCCCAAGGTTAAACTAAGCACACCCCCTCTTTATGATCTAATTGATAAATGTAGCATTCACATAGCTAGAATTAATAATCAAATTTAATGATTAAATGAACTACTTCAAGATGCTAATGTACCATCCCAAGAGATTATCTTTTTGATGCATACAGTTGGTGAATTACAAAACCAAGTACATCTCCTTACCTTGAAAAACAAGGCTTATAAGTCTTGGATGGATACTAATGATCGACACAGTAACCCACTTTTAAAGACATTCATAATAGCTTCATTCCCTAAGCATTTCCAAATACCCTCATTACCTTACTTTGATGGAACTAGAGATCTATTCATATACCTTTAGGCCTTTTGGAAGGCTTTACCATCTCATGTAAGTTATTTGATTCTACTCAAGTTATTTCAATAGACATTAGTGGGGGAAGCACAAAAATGGTTCTTTCATCTCTCCCTATTGGCTCCTTGCACACATATGATGACTTAGAGGAGGCATTTATTAGACATTACATAGAAAACATGGGCCCTCATGTCACATATGAGAAATTTGTAACATTACATTAGAATACTTCAAATCCAATTAGTTATTATATCTTATGATTTAAGAATCACATGTTTAGATTGGTATACAAACTAGAAGATTTGGAAATTTAACATATATTTATTAATGAGATTCACTAACCTCCCTCAAGTGTCTACTATATTAGACATGGTCTTCTTTTTGGCACTTATGCTATACAATTCTATCTTTGGAAAATAAATTGGGATTGATTAAGGCAGATTCAATTGATTGGATTACTCTAGATTTCACAATAGTATCTACAACTCCTAGCATTTAGCATCCACCATGTCCTAAACAAGATTGGAGACCACACCTAAGAAAGCAACTAGTTAAGAACAAATAGCCAATCTCTAGAGTACAACCTATGATATACACTATAAATAAAAACATCAAAGCACCACTATAGTTTGATTTAGAGTAGGATATCCCATCTATCATATTATCATCACTATTAAATATGAGGTTAATCAGATTTCCTTCTACTCATCGATGAGATCCACATTTCTTAAATAGAAAACCACATCAGCCCTTTCATAACTATCATCATATATGTGGACACATAGATAATGATTTTTATGGAATCAGAGATTACATAACTAGATGTGTTGATAGTGGCATGATAACACTCACATAGGGGGTATCAAGATCTCCTCCACCATGAAACCATATACCTCATTCATCCATGATTGAGTGATCCTAGGACATTCCTTCACATAAATCATCGATTCACTCATCATGAGAAAAATGTGGGTTTTAAGATAGAGTCTCATAGGAGATCTCCTATTCCACCTATTCAAAAGGTTTGGAAACCTGTTTAATAAGAGAAGCCTATATATAGTAGTTTAGTCTAAGGAGTACATAGTTTAGTTCCATATACATATCTAGTAGAGTCACATGCACCCCAATAGAGTACTACTCATGGTAAATATTCACTATGGCCATATTTTTTGGGTCCTATCTCACGTAGTAGTTTGCTATAGTTAAGATTGAATGAACCCACATCACAGAGTAGTGTTCATGAGAAATATTCACTATGACTATATTTTCTAGGTCTTATCTCACATAGAAACCCACTACAATTAAGATTAAATGAGCCCTCATCATAGGTTTCAGCTCCAACTCAATTTATGGCTTAGTTATACACATCATAATAGAGGCCATAGGGTATATGATTATGGATAGATGAACCTTCTTCACAACACATAGTTTTAGTTTTATGACCAATAAAGTTACATTTTATAGAATTTCCACATCCATCTACAATTAGTACATAACAAGCAATATCAGATATAGAGCATATCCCTACATATCATGAGTAGTATGGGCACTTGTTCAATTAGATAACATGATTCAAATAGTGATACAATATAGAGTGATACATTGCACATTCATACTAGCATCAATTCATAGCTTCACTTAGTAGGGTAATGATGGAACCAAAGGTCTAGATAGCCTTTGTATTCTTGAGCCACTCTTGGGGAAGTAATATGCATAGTGTGATACCTTATATCCCCACATACTAACAACTAACATTCCTAATTCTTAATAACTATCCATAGCTAAAACAAAATTATCACAGTCTAGATCCTACCAAATCATATTTTACCAACATTAAACCAGCTCAACCCATCTAAACAATCTACCAATCTCAAACCAACTCAATTTATCTCAACAATTTCCTAATTATAAAACCAATAATTTTTTGCTTACATATAATTGAAAACCAAATAAAGTTCCCTACTTTCATATAATTCAAAATCAAAAGCTAGCATCACACTTATCAAAATAATCTTATCACATATCCAAAGTACCATTTTACCAAACATACATAGCGTCAACATCAATGCCAAATCAACTTCTAAAACAACCATATGCAACAAATATAACAAAATATTTCAAATCCCATAACATAGTATGCATGAGTCAAAATCAAAACAATATCCATATATATATATATATAATGAAGTGTTCCAAACATATACATCATATCAAGATACAATCAATCATGGATGGGTGTCATGCCCTCATTCTCAGTCTCACTCTCTAGTAATAGTCCCATAGTCTATCCTAACACTTGATGACCCCACACCTCCTCAAGATCCTAAATGCCTTTTATAATGACTATTTCACTCTAGTAAATGACCATGCTCCTCATGAAAATATGTATACCACCTCTGAAGATCCATGTACTCATCCATAATCTACATACTCACTGATCCATAATTAGGTGGAAGTATCTTATGCCTATCTAGCTCAATCCTTAGCTTATCTCTCTCTCCTATTGCTCTAACATATTCAACTATCACTATAATATCTCCATCAAACAAATTAGCATAAACATTAGCTATAACTATTACTCGCTCTATCAAACCCTCCTCCATTACATCATCAAAAACATGTCATATGAGATCTTAGAGTGTTGACTCAATGATAATCTCTTAGAACCCATCACATCCACCTCCTCCCCTAGTAGGTACTTCATCATTAGCACCTACCACTCCACCTACATGCAAAAGTATAATGCTATATTAGATAGACATTTTAAAAACATGATAAAATAAGCACAAACTTGTAAAATTTTTAAATGTTAACCAATGTTTACCTCTAATCATCTAGATTTATGTAGGATATTCATCCTCAATGGTATCCCCTCCACTAACATGATATAATGAAGCCCATCGATGCCTCATCCACCATGTGGTATATGCTGATGTGCATCCAACATCATCTACATCAAGAATATCTATAGCCTCTTCTCATACATCTAAAGGTAATGATACTAACTCAATCTCAGTAGGCTTCCCATGAGTTATTTCCCTCATCAATGCCTATACACCCCTCACCCACACCCATGCTATAGGGGGCACATCTTATGGTACCCCAAATTGTACCACAACTAAACTCCATCCTTGGTCTACCTAAGGAAACCTCTATAAGGCATCCATATGATATCACAAGCCACCAGTCTATCTAAAACTTATCTATAGTGATATATTTCAAGATACTATATATCCAACATATTCTTCCACCACTCTCTAAATGGATATGGAAGTACCCACCTCTCCCTCGATAATCCTATTGTTTGTGCAAAACCACTGTGTTCTCATAAGCCCAATAATGCAATAAAGTATCTATACTCATACCACCACTAAATTCCTCTTGAGTAAACCTATAAATGTCCCTATATTAGTGGGAAAGCATAGTCCTACCCCATGAGAACATATAACCATACACCTCTATAATACACATAATCCTATGCATCTTATATACAATTGATAACCTAATCCCATCTACCGCAATAAAAGAATCTAATAACATGGCCAACCACTTCCACAAATCTAAAACACTCAACTTTATAATAATTAACAATAATACATCACTATCACTACCTATCCTATGTATGCCTGAGGTTACACCATAAAAATACAATGATACATTATCAATAACATTAACATTTATGTCATCATACAAAGTCACATGCCATCCATTAACTGATAAATGTAAAATATGGTACACATCCTTCAGAGTAATCATAATATCTCTAGTAGGAAGCTAAAAAGTACATGTGTCTACATTCTACCTCTCACATAAGGTAATAATCATATACCTATCCCACTACATAGCGCTTATGTTAGACACATGACCCAACCCTACTCTATCCATCACAACCTTCTCATCTACTGATAAAGGTAACAACTACAATGTTTCCATAACTTAACCTCTATGGAACTCTCTCATCTATACATCACCCTAAAAAAACATTAGAAAATAACATATACATCAGTTCACCATGCCAAATCAATATCTAAGCAAAAGCATAGTAACTAAACCAAGTAATAACCCAAAAAATCTAGCCTTTAGGATAATAACATTGGGTTCAGGATAGTATCACTCAATAGGAGTGTTATACTCTAGATATTAGTTATAGAGCCTAGAAAATAGTATTGGAAGAGGGACAAGAGCATTGAAAATACTTAAAAATTTTGTAGGCTACTTAAAATAGCTTAAAAACATAAAAAATAGGCTTTCAAATAATCAAAAATCACATGTTTTAGCTACTTACCAAGATAACCTCCCCACCATCCTCTACTTGGGTAACTAAATGCTCAAATTAGGTCATGGAAAGTTCTCATCTCCTTGTAATATCTCCCTCTCCAAGAGATCTAAATCTCAATCTAGTCAATGCACAAATGAATGAAGAATCAATCCAATTTTCCTATATCAAACAACTTTTTCATCCACAATAAAATACCTTTTTTCTTATAACTTCAACATCTTAGTTCCATTTTAAAAACCATTTATTTCATGGAATCATAAACATGATAAATTCAACATCACCCAAGCCTTGGTCTCTTACTACATCATCCACATACTATGCCACACACATCTCTATACCTATTTTATATCCAAACATACGACTTGGTACTAACCAATCAAATACTCATTCAACTATCAAACAACTTAGTCTAATCAATCAAGCAATTTATTAATCAAATCAAACTATACCAACCTTTATTCTATCATTATGCCACTAGTCATCACTCTTGGCTCAAACTCATCTATCATGAGATCTCATCCCTATCCCCAAAAGAGGGGCATAATTCTTACTATTCCTATTCCTACTCTTACCTAGTATAACCCATCTACTATCACAAGTGGATACACCATGGTTCTTACACCTCTAGTAGTCAAATCATTAGGTTTATCTCATATCAATAAAATTATACAATGATTTAGAATACATGGGTCACTCAACATGGTTTTTACACCTTTAGTATTTAGATTATCAAATTCAACTCAGAATTGTTGATATATATAATGTTTTAGATTACATGGGTCACTTAACATTACTTAGGACATTCAAGGTGATATACATTCAAATAATAGATACACATATTAGTTAGATATATAGTGGTTTAAATTATATGGATTCATAGTGAATTTGATATAGATTTAGACTAGATACTAGATTTGGGGGCATGTATATACTACATGTCTCACACATACAACTTCATATAACATGATATAATTATAAGACCAAATAGCAAATTATAGGCATAATACAGAGCATATTGTTTTGATCTTTAGTTTTTGTACATGGGACATGGCATGATATCTCATATCACATGTGGGTATACAAATTACCATACTATACATATGCATCACTCACATACCTGATTTGGGGGCTTGACATAGATGTTCACGTTCTTCATCATCTAAGATTATACAGATTAGAATGGAAAGACATGCCATTATCTTCTTGAATATTTACCATAGTTTCAAATTACACCTATATGTACATATTTTGGACCATATGATCATCTACAGTGATTGGTCCATAGCATTACCCAGACCCAGACTACATGAGTTTTTGTAGGATAGAGGACATGCATTGGTTTTGGGCCTTTAAGCATTTATCATTTCTATTTTAGATGTTTAGAGTGGGAACATGATAGATTTTTATTTTCATAGTATACAAATTCTTTACATTCTATATTACATGATTTTTTGTGGGATAAAGGACAAACATTAGTTTTGGGCCTCTAAGCATTTCTCATTTCTAGCCAGATTCAGCATAGGGGGGTAAGCATTGTCCTCCTTCTCCATGTTACATGGATTCCACATTTAGATTCAATATAGGGGACATCCATTTTAGGTATTTCTTCTTTCTCTAGGGAGAATTCAGCTCTCCAACCACTTCCCTAGCTAGGAAATGAGTTAGATCCTTTTTCAACATAATTATCTCCATGTAGGTAGGTTTAAGTATGCATTTTATTTTCTTTCTTTTACTCTAGTAATTCATTTCATTGCATCACTAGATTAAAATATGGAAAATGTATATAGCCTAAATTGGTAAAGCAACCACACATATCATGTCTTTTCATAGTCCTTTCATAGGAGACTTTGGCTAGAGAATATGAGCTTTGTTCACATTTAACCATGTCTTTCATTTTATTCATTTAGGGTCAAGTTCTATGCTTGAGTCACATTTTTGCCTATTCCTAATTATCCTGAGCCTTTCAAATAGTCATTCCACCTTAGCTTAGTTAGGTTTTCTATCCTCTTCCCATCCCCATAGGTCATATGATTGTAGGATAGTGGTATTGGGGTTGGACTACAACATCGATACCATTAGTGTCCATTTCAGTGCTCTTGTCCAAGGCCATTTTGAGTTCCAACAGTTAGTTTCCTTCATTTAATAAGTCTTATCACCTTTCTTAGCTTCATCCTTAAGTTTCCAAATGTTAGCCAAATGAAGATAAATATCTCAAATTTAAAATAAAGAGTCTCATAAATAAATGACTTCACAAGGCATTTTATATCTAGCACTTACTACTTTGACACATTACATAAGAAAAAAATTAGTCAATAGTATAACTGAGCATTTTGCATCACATAGAGACTTGCATGATTTATGAAGGAATGGCCTAGGTGAAAGTCATTCTTATATCTACCATGTGCATTGATTATGCACATTCCCTAAGGGAGAACTATAATTGATCTAAGACCCTAGCTTGAGGGTTAATGTATAACAAGGGTTATAGATCATGTGATCATTCTTCCATTAACCTAGTTTCCCCCCTTTTTCTCTTGATTCATTTGTTATTTACATGTGTGTATATGCATATAGGGTTTTGGAGATTAAAATGGACCTATAATAATCTTTGTTGACTTTTAGCCTCTGAAATTTGGTACATAGGCTCACACTAACCTGGCAAAAAAAAAACCCAAAAAGCTCAAATACTCAGGACAATAATGGCATAGGTAGAATATAACATCGGTGCCACTCCTATCTAGTTTCAACACTCTTGTCCAATTAAAAAATGAAGGATATATCTAACTTTTAGATAGTGTCACAGTCCTGTACCTCACTTTCTAGCTCTTGAATCATTCATTTTAGTCTATTTTTAGATAAGTTTACTTTTCTTCCTCATGTAATTTACTTGATAAAAATCTATTTTTTACCATATTAAACTAGATGTTTCCCTTACTCTAAACTCCTTATTATTCAAGAACTAAACACAAGTTTCCCAAAAATAATAAAATGGATGCATTAGATAGGACAAGCTAATTAGACTACTATGAAATTGTGTTAACTAGTATGGTTGTTTCTTTTTTAAGATTAGGATGTTTTACCTTATTACTTATTTTGATTGTAAACTTGGTACTAGTTGGACATGAAAATGGTGTGTTTGATACATTTTAACATATTCAATGAAATAAGATTCATTTCATGGTCTTATACAACATGGCATAGGCCATCAAAAGGTTTAATCTTATTAAAAATAATGGATTCATGTAAAGAAGCAAGAAAAAATTCCTTAAATATGTCTTTCAACTTTTTATCTACTGTAGGATTGGTCATTTTAGCTAGTATTATCTTTTACCTAAAGACATATTCATTGATAGGTTCATTTATTACTTATTTTATTTTATCAATTTGAGCATAATTTTTTTTTAATAAATATTGATGCAAGAGTGTTATAATAATGATTTTCAAGAGGCTTGAATGCTTTCATGGATTAGAGAGGTAAATCATATAACCACCTCAAAGCATAGTCCTTAAGGCTTCTTAGAAATAATTTCATCAAAATTTTATCATTGGAAGCCTAGTCAAGGCATGTCATATAAAAGTTTTGAAGATGTTATTCAGGATCACCCTTGACATTGTAAATGTGAACTTAGGTACAAAAAACCCAGTCTGTAAATGGTGTAAAGATATATCAAGTGCAATAAGTTTATGTAACATATCTTGGGAATCAATAGCAAGAGGAAATTTTAAAGAATTTTATTAAATATTAGTAACATTATCCTCCAAGGTATTTATAACTTGAAGGAGTGTGTGAATTGTGGACCCCTTGGGATTTAGATTAGAAATCTAAGTAGTCACCAAAGGGGATGTAATTATGGTTTGAGTAGTAGTAGGCATTAAAACTAGTTTTTGAGTTGAAACAATTGGTAATTCCATGGTAGATGTATCAATAGTAATTTTAGGGAACAAAGGTTGGAATACATAATTTATGCCTCTAAAAAATGTAGGTAGATTTATTTGTATGAAATTAGTTGTATTACCTTCTAAAGACTCTCCCTCACTGGGTGAAATAGCCTTAGTTTTATCATTTTTACTTATTTCATCTCTTGTAACATTAAAAATGCATCCATTAAGCTCTTATTATTATTGAGATGAGTAATCAATGCTTATTTATCTTCCATTTGGAATGGGTTTTTTCATTAACATTTTTCATTGCTTCATAAGTGAAAAATTTAAAATTTGCAACAAAGTACATTAATCAAGGAAAAATTAGAAAAACCTAATTTTCCTAGGGTTTGGAGTTTAAAGATAGGGTTCACCAAATGTTTAACCCTAAATTAGATATTATATATGGGAGTTATCTAGGGTTAAAGGGGTAGAGATATCCTAGGGCATAAGGATAATAAACTATCACTAAAGCAATCCAATTGGGTGCTAAACATAGTAATAAACATATATTGAATTCATTAAATTGAGATATGTTAAAAATAGTAAGTACAACTATGTTTGATATAGAAATGACAAATAAGTAATGTAATTATATTTTTATAATTCTAATGAAAATTTGGATTTAGAGAACGCATAAAATAGATTGAAGATGATTCTAGAATAGTCATCATATTTTGGATTGGGTGCTTTTGGAGCCATAGACACTAGCATCAACCCTGGATGGTTGAGTTGATGCTACTATTTGAACTTGATTTAGGTGTCCTATATAAAATACCTAATATAAAATAATTAAACCACCTAGATGATTATAGGGTTGAATTTACCTTCACTCTAATGAATTTAGATCTAGGTCATGGACTATCACTCCTCATGAATTTGTAAAAAACCTAATGATGTCACTTTGAGTTTCACCCTTTGAGGAGGTATTTCAGGTCTCCTCACCCAATTAAAAAAATGATAAATATTTAAGGCTATGGAATACCTTTGACTAAAGAGAACCTCTAGAGATCGATATCTCCCTTGATGCAACACCTAAAACTAGCACTACACCTAATTGATATTTCAAGGAAAAGGGACAAAGAAAACATGTAATCAATGACTAGTAGGGGTAATGCGCTAAATTTTGATTTTCTTCTACTTGATTATGATTTTTAGTATGTATTAAAAAAAGTCTATAATCTGATTTCACAACTCCAAAATAGTCCTTCTAACACAAGTGTTTCAATATGGGGGCTATAACTAATACATTAAACAATAAGGAAAATCAAGAGGTGTAGAGGAAGATACTAATAAAGATTTCCACACTTAACCCTTGTAATTATACTTGAAACACACCATATAAACCATAAGAAGTTGAATTACTCATAAAGAGACAAGAATAAAGAGGACAAGTTTAAGGAAGCTGAATACTATCACTATTATTCATCATAAGAACACTAGATGTAAGATGGAGAAGGCACAAATTAGTTTATATTCAATTCAAAATAAAGAAATCAACATCAATTTAGGAGGGATATGCTATAAAAATCTAGAGGATCCTTTATAATGTCTTTTTTAAGAGAATATATATAATAATAGAGAAGAGAGAGACATGGTGGATGTGTGGGAAGCCTATTATGATTGTCATCTATCATAAAACTATCTTCAATGCTAAAAGAAGGTGAAAAAATAGTCCTATTATTCATTCAACATGTGTTGGCTTGGATTGATGCTGACATAATGAGAGTTGGTGTATAAGTATCTCTTCACCTCATACGACTCATCCTTTCTTTCTTAAAACTACCCTTTCTTGAATGCTGAGTTATAAGTTGTTATCTTGACACATGGTATACTTAACCTCCTTGGCATTTTTATACACCATTATTATCTCTTTAAATGCATCTCTTATCTTGGTAATAGTGAGACTTAAGATTAAACATCTTCACAATTTTATCTCTATCATTAAAACCTATACCTTCATGTCTAAACTTGTTTGATCTAATGGGAGGCAATGAGGACACATCTATCTCTTAATCCAAGACCTAGTATTTTTTTGAAGACTATCACAACAATATTTTCAACCTCATGTATGTCCTATATAAGGTCATGTAATGTATATAAAGATTATATACCATCTTCATAAGATTCTTCACCACTTACTAGAAATATTTTTAGAGAGGAATGTATGTTTGCAAGTAATAAAATCTCGATGTAGGCTTCAGAAATGTATAGGGGTTTTGTCAATGATTCATGACCTCAACACTAATGTTTTCGGTGTTCTATATAATTTTAGGAGTGTTCAAGAGAATTTTCAATTATGAGGAAAGATTGAATAGTTGATATATGTTTGTTATGCTTCTTTGAGTGTCCTCATTGACATGACAAGTGGAATACTTATGAATATGCCCTAAAAACTACCTATAATTATTAGAACAAGCTTGTATGTAACTTGTAGAGCCTTCCAAAGATGTCATTAGATGCCTACATGGATTTCAAGAGGTTTTTTGATGTCATTTATGACATTAAGAATATATTCCACTTTAACCTCTCAATTAAATCAAGGAAAGTCTTCATCTTGGTTTGATCTAAAGACTTTAAACCTAAAGATCTTGAAAAGCCTCTTCCAATGTTTAAGAAACTCATTCAAAATCCTAAAAATAGGCTAAAAAATGTAGTTTCTTTGCCATTTTTTTGTACTTCTCCTCAACATGTTCTAATAGTATGGTTCCAATAGGTTCTCATGAGGCTTAAAATGTCATTAAGGCATTTTCAAAGTATTGTATTCACATTGGAATTGATTTGGAGACCTACATAATCATCGATCTCTTTGATGGGACAAAAGGTAGTTTTAGGTCCCCAATATTCATAATAATTGTTCATAAAGGATTGGCCCTTGATTGATAAAAAAATGACATGAAATTGGAAATAAAAACGTTACCAAAATCCCTAAGGCCATTCTACCTAATTCATCTGCTCAACCAGCTTCCCATGTGAGAAAGTTTACCTTGTCAAGCTTGTAAGTCCATAGGTGTGTATTTGAGATGATTATTTAGATAAAAAGGATTTTTTTCAGGTTTTTTTTTTAAAAACTTTATAAATCTAACTTAGGTTTTATTGATTTCCTATAATGTCTCTAAACACTTCTCCAAGGATCTAACTCCCTCAAAAGTATTAAAACTTGTTTTAACCCATAATTGGTTTTAGTAACAATATGACTATTTTATCCCTAATGGATCAATTTTTGATGATTTATTCTCTTTTAAAGGAGTATAATAAATTATTGAATCTACCTTAGAGTTATGCAAACTTGGATTCAAAACCCTATCTTATTTTTAATACAATATTTGTATCTTTCTTCTCATGTTCACACTTGATACATGTGTGCTTTCTCTTAAAACTATCACCCTACTAGAGCTTAATAATGGATTATACCTTGTATACATGTACATAGATAGTTAAATATGAAACATAAGATGTTAGTTAACTTGTTCAAGGATTACACATGAGGATAAACCTCTATAAATACATTAGAAATGCCTTTTTTTCATTTTGTAGTCCTCTAGGTGCATCTTCCAAGCTCAACTATTCTTAGATTGGTATTTATACCTAAAAAGGTGTCCAAGTGATCTTGGATAAAAATTTAAGTATAATTTTTTTTATTGACACCTACTCTTAATTGATAAATAACACAAGATTTCCTAAAACCCATCATTCTTAAACTACAAACTGGACATAGTCCATTTGAGTGTGCCTACATCAACTATCTTATTTTGCCATTTATGACCATGAATTATATTTAAGGAGTTTTAGGAATTTTATTGAGATATAATAATAAATATTTAAACTTGAATAATTCATTAGGATTCATTTTGATTGCATGTTTGTCACCTTCTTTTTTACCCTTGAAACCTTGTTTAAGAACACTAGATCAATGGTGTTGAGCCTACCACTTGTAAATTCTTATCAAGGATTATAATGAATATTTTGACCAAATATTTGATATTATATGTGTGTCTCATAAACTTCTCCATGAATTTTTAAATACCTATTTTATATGGATTGTTTTCCAAGACATCAAATATGTTATTTATAGGACTATTTTTCCTTCACTTGAAGCATGTGTGCTTGGATCACTACTAAAAAGACCCTTAGGATATTAATGCAATATTTTTTAAAAAATTAATTATATATTATGGGTTATTAAAAATTCATATCACATGATTTAACTTTTTTCCAAGCCCTAAAACTCTCAAAAGTATCAAACTAACCCACAACTTGCATCTTCTCAAACCCTACAGACCTATACCTTCACATTTGACTCATTCATGTATTAAATTTTTTATTTAAGATGGTTTAGGATGTATTATTAGATCATAAAATATCCCTCAAAGTATATCATTAATATCAATGAGCTCATAAACACATTCAACAAGTAAAAAAAAGACATTAAGGTTTTAGAGGCATCTAACTTGCTAATGATGGTTCATAAAGCTCTACCCCCTAATCCCAAAAATATTGCCAATAATTCCAAGGGAATAAGGGTGGTAAAAATACCCTAGTTAAATTTTTAGTTATTCCTCCTATCCTTCATGAAACAACCACATCAAAATGACTCTTCTTGAGTATGCCTTTAGACTTGCGACCTTGATGGAGGAGTTGAGTATGTTTTTATCTTGTTATGACATGTACCATCTTATTGAGCATGTTTTTAATATTTGGGAAGCTAGAGTTTGACTTGAATAAGATTATAAGGCATTTTTAAACTTTAAATCCTTTCAATGAGACCTTTCTAGAAACTTGAACTACTTTCTCAATGTCATAGACCCATCTTCAACAAGAAAATTGTTCATTCCACCAAAATGACCTACTATAAATATTGTAGGTACAAAAATATGTTTCATAGAGTCTACCATATCTTATAAAATGATATTTTAATGTATAATAAACTCTCTTACCTTACTTTATTTCATTATTCTTATGTTTAGTCATTAGATAATGAACAAAATAGTTTCAAAAGTGAGTTTTATGTTGAAAAAAATTTCCAATACTGATATAATCAATAAACTCTATGGAAAATCCATGCAAGCTCTTGATTATAATTAATTTAAGACTTTGAACAAGTGTATGGAAAGAAAGATATATAATATGATCCTCACAAGTGTTAAATGACTCAAAATACCTTTTTTGATATTTATGCATAGTTTATACTCTTCTCACTTGATATTTACCAAGGTGGTTACATTAAATATTTCAACCAACAATAGGAGACAAACCAATAAAAAACTTAATATCTCCAAAAGTACTATAAATTCTTCAAAGACTTGAAATTTCAATGCTTGTATCTTGTGAAATTTAATTATAGATCCATCATCCAATGTAGAATAGTATGTCATCTTAAAATATCATAGCACCACTTCATAGGTTTAACCATTCATCATTTATACCTTGAATTTCATAAAATTACCTTAAAATTTAATAAAATACATTGAAAAAGACCCCATAAAATATCAAAGCACAAGACTAATTGAAAAAGACACATGTCATGGACCTTGACATCCTTATAAGACCTTGTTTAGACCTCTTTTGAAAGGGAAATAGTAGATGAAATTTGAGATCTATATGGATTTAATAACTTAAATTCAAATCCAAAGATCAAAATACTTAGTTAAAGTGATAGAGCCATTAAGACCAAATGTAATATATCAATAAAATCAATTAAAAACAACATTAAAATCATAAATCTAAGTGATTTAAACCATGATCAAATGGATTAAAAATAAGAATATTAGGATGATATTGATTACCTTCACTCAAATTTTGACATTATGATGGTATGATGAAGGATTTTTGGATACTTGGATGGTTTGGCATGTGTTTTCTATCAATGTTCTATTTATCTCCAATGGAGGAGTGGGATTAGTTAAATAGAATAAGGAGGGAAATATCAATGGTGGAGATTTAAAGTTGGATGATGGAGATCAAGGGTTGAGGTTTATTTAAGGATTTTAAAATTCCATAGAAGCCTCCAGATTTAGAGGCTTCGAGAGAGGTTGGGTGAAAATAAAGAAGGTTATAGATTTGGAGAGTTATATAATACTTTTTAGGGATTAATGATGATTATATGTAGCATTAAATAGGGATTATGTATTTACTAATGACTAGGGGTGTAGGAGAGCCTAGAAATAGGCTAGTAGGTGGCCCATTGGGAATCTAAAATTCCCAAATAATAGATAAGTAGGATTAGGATGGGATAAAGAAATGGTTAGAGAGATTAATGATGAAGTGGTATATAACTAAGGATAATGAATGAAGGATATTGAGGGGGAACATTAGATAAATAAATTAGGAAGGGGATAAATTAGTGGGATTAAGGAGAATAAAGTAAATAAGAAGAATTAGTGTCAACTAATAGGAATATTAGTGATAATAATGTAGATGAGAAAATTTAGATGCGTACATTTTTCCGCTCTTTGAAAATGCATTGCAAGTAGATTAAGTGGAAGTAGTAATGCTATTTTAAAGAAAAACAATTTCATGGATGAATGTTAGTAAATGACATTAGTAGATATGATTCCCCTTTGAGGGGATATATAGGGAAGAATGAATGGATGACCACTCAAAAGAAGAAATGAGGGGTCGGATGTGATGATGAGATAAGGGTATGGGATGCAAGATATGAGATAGAAAATGAATATGATGAATTCAAATTTGAGTAATGAACTACAGATTTGATGATGCTCTTGGTAGAGACACATGTATAGGGAGTGGAGATGACTTTATCATAGTTGTCAACACATCCAAAGGGAGAATTAATCATAACATGATGATGATAAGATAAAAGGATATAATCTTTAGATGTATCCCAAGCAAGGATACATGCAAGGGATATATTTAGGCCAAGATAAGATATTGATTTGATAAGATCAATCATGGGTGTTGCTCAAAGCTAAAGTTGAATGATATGATGCAGAGGGTTATATAGAAGAATTAATATGATCAAGTGACCAATGAATATCAATGATGCCCCTAGCAAAGACACATTCAAGGGAGAGATAAAGCAGATAGTGGCTAAGCTATCCTTAGGCATCACAAAGTGTCCAAGTGCTACCTATATAGTCTATAAAGACCTCATGCTAATGTATTTATGATGAGAGGATAGAGGAGGATGATGAAGATGATTACTGATTAGAGGATGATGACCAAGATGATGAGATGAGGATAAAAGTTTGGATGTTAGTTAGATGAGCTAAGAGGATGAGATTAGTGATGAGAATAAGGATGATTAGATGATTAGATAAATAATGAAAGTGTAGATTATCATGTCATCATAATTATAATAAGGCTCATCATCATCTAAGAAATTTGATAAATATGGCACTTGGCAGTATGCTCCATGATATAGACAAGACCAAGAGGATGTGGTGCCAAAGTTCATCAAAAATTAGTGAACTCTACATCCTTAAGGGTACTTTTGGTGTCCTCATAACATCCCTATTAATTTCCAAATAGACAAAAATACATGATACAAATAAAACATAAGACAAAAAATATATATACATGATAAAAGACATGAAAACAAGACAAACAAAACAAATAAGTAACACATACAAGTATCTACATGTAGTGTCCCAATGTCTTGTCTAATGATGGGATGAGTGATTGGGTGATGGGTTGGACTAGGATAATTATGATGTGATTATGTAATTAGGATAAATTGGGATTTAGATAGGAAGATGATGATTATGATTAGTATGATGAAGATGAGGTGTTGCCCCTATTTTAGGATAGAAAGAGGAATTACATCATAAGGTCTTTGATTATTGATTTGGTCTTTAAATTGAATCAAAAAGTAGCCAAGGATGGCGATTCAAAAAAATATGACCAAGGATTACTAACAGATAAGGCCCTATAAGAGTCCAATATAGTAAGGAGAATAAGAGATGATGGGATCAAATACCTTTCATAGTAGCAAAATAGTGATTTTATGGGTGTTAGGTATGAAAAGGCACTGATAAGGAGGTGATGGGATCAAATACCTTTTAGACTAGTAAAGTGATGATTGGATGGGTAATAGATATGAAGTATCAATGATAAGGAAAGTGATGGGATCAAGTAACTTTCATACTAGAAAAATAGTGATGTTATGGGTACTAGATATGAAAAGGTCTTGATAGGGAAGTGATGGGTTCTAGATTAAATTCTTGATAAGGTTATGTATGTTAAAAATACTTAGGTCAGAGATGATAAAAGATGGAGAGATGGATGACCACTCTGATTTTGGTCCACAATAAAATGTGGTATCCAAAGATGGGAAAATAGGATACAAATAGAGATGGATGTGACTAAGAGATTAGGCATAAGACAAGACACAAGGAATTATTTTTGGCTTTTTCACATTTTATGATTTTTAGGGTTTTTGAAATATTTCAAATTTTTAGGGTTTTATAGGATATGTATGTACACTATAAAAATAGGGTTACTAGAAAAGGGAATTTAAAACCTAACAACCAGGATGATGATGGATAAAATGATAGATGGGATGACAAAAAGGATGAGGGTGATGTGGAAAATGCGATGATGACCAAGAAAGAAAGGGATAGGGATTATCAATGATAACATCATGAAGGAACCAGATGATTAATCATCTATTTTTTCATTAAATGTTATGCCAAGATGATTTGAGAACATGTCTCAAGACACCTTCCACTTCCTTATGAAGGTCAAGATGATAAGGAATGAGAGATAGGATGAATGATGATGGGTAAGATCAATGAAATAAGGGATAATATGGATACAGATGATGTAGATGGGTTATATAGACAAAGTTTATGAAGGATGAGACAAGTATGTATGGAATGATGAATTTTTCCCCAAAGTCTTGAGAGATAATGAAAATTGTAGATTATTTTACCATGACACCATAAATCAGTTTTCATCATGGTACTTGCCCAAGGTGCCAGAAAACTAGTTTTCACCATTAGATGAATGATTTTTTTTGAATTTTAATTTTTTTGACATTTATTAGGCATATAAATTTATTAGAGAAGGGAGAGATGTAAGATGTAGGCATTATTTTGATCTTTAGAAAACACCCATTCTGGGGTGTGTGATGCCATTGTTTCAATTATTTTCTTTTATGGAAAACAAGAAGAAACTATAAGAATGGTGTGGTAGAAGAACTTGGTTTCATCATGCATGCATAATAAAGTTTATTGTAGATAATCCTCTTTATCTAGGGAGGATGACCTATAGATAAGAAATACACTATAAAATGTTTTATTAGTAAGGTAAGTGGGTGGATTGCCTAGAAATGATAGATCTAATAAGTACAAGACTTCCTTGGAGGCTATCAATCCAACTTTTAAAAAGTTAATGTTAAGAAAATTAATAATAAAAGAGGTTTCATAAGTAATGAAAAATACTTAATATAAATTAAATAAATACTTTTAAAAATAAATGCTTCCTTTAAAAAAATAACATTAAAGATAAATTCTAAACTATTAAGGTGTGGTTCAGGTTGTTGCTACTGAGTCTATATAGTGATAAGGTTTGATAAATAGTGTTTTGGTTGAGGTGAGTAGGTGTTTTGAGCTTTCTAATTTTAAATAAAATACATTAAAAATTGGCCATCTATGGTCAAGATATGATCATTAGTGGTTAGGGATAACCATCATCGGTCGACAGGTGACCACAAGTAGTCACTATGGGTTTTGATAGATTGGCCTTAGGTGAAGAAGGGATTATGGGTGAGTTATAGAAGGGTTTTGGTAAGTTTATTAAGGTGGGTTAATGTTTATGGAGATAAGAGGGAGCCTTATAGATGATCATGTTAAGGATTTAACACTCTAATGGCTGAGAATGGTTAATGGATGTTTGGTAGAAGTAGTGTTTAGAGGTGCATAACTCCAACACACGAAAGGGTGTGGAGAGAGGTGAAAAGTGGGTGTAAGATTAAAGTATTAAAGATAAATAATTGAAACTTAAAATAAGAACAAGGTAATTAGCTCATTTTTGGTAGTTGATATCTTGAAGAAGTCATGGAGTGGAGGTGAAGCTGCTTGGGAGCTTAGAGATATGTAGGTAGAGTAACAGTCTTAGAATGCTCTGTGTTGGGATGATGAGGTGCTTGTTGCTCTTGATCTCTGTCAAGTTCTAGTTTGGATCTAGTTTTACAATATTAATTGGTCATTCACTCTAAGTAATCCTTATTCCATCCTCTATGATTCAACATCTTGGGCATGGGTCTTGGGTAAGTGTTATATAACCATCGATGATCCTAGTCAACCACTGCCATTTGAGTGACCATCTTAGGTTAAGGGGAGATAGTAAAAAAAGGCTAAAATTACATAATTACACTAATTATTGGTGGTTAATACATTGGAAAGTGGTTTGAGGTATTTAAAAGGAGCATAGGGATGCATGAGGAATAAGTATAAGGAGTTAAGACATTAAATGCCAAGGTCTAAATGGTCTTTATGCTAGGTTTTAATAGGATAGCCATGGGTTTGAGTAGGTGAGGTGTAAAATAGGATTAATAATAATTAAATTATCTAAGGAATAATCTAACCCAAAGGGGGTTAAGGGGTGGTTTAAAGGGGAGTGTGACATTTAGAGACATAGTGTATAGTTTTTTAGTGTCTACATTTTGTCCCTTTTTTTTATACAATTTGTATTAGCAAGTTACAAAACAAAAATTGAAGGTTGGTAGAAAGGTTGGATGCCCCAAGTATGGGAGGAGGTATTTCCCCTCAAACTAAGAATTGATGAGGTGAAAGAGAATTAGGTACAGGTTTGATAAGAGGATATAGGTGGCAAAAATTGGTAAGATGGTATGAAGTGGAAAATATGGCTACATTAAGGAAGAAAAGTGGCAAGTGAACCATGCCACCGTATTAGGCATAGTGGATATGGGTGTGCTTGTAAATGCAAGTTTCATAAACAAAGGTTTTTGGAGTTATAGGGTTCCAAAATTTGGGTGAGCTTGAGAGAATAGAATAGGGTATAGGTTTGATAAGTTGGATAACTAGGTGATAAAGTTGGTTTAGTTGGTTGGGCATTTAAGCATGAAAAGACACAAAAAATATGACTAAGTGCAATATCATAGATCACACATAGACTAAGTTTCCATAGTTGAGGTAGCTGGTAAATAAAGGTTAGTACTATAAGGATAAGTGATAGGGTAATCAAGCCACAACATTAGGCATAGATGATATGGGTTACATCTATAAACTCAAGTCTCTTATGTAAGGTCAATATATTCATAGGGATCCTAAAGTAGGATGTGATCCTAAGAAGACAAAATGGTTATAGGTGTTAGGAATATAAGGGTCATGCTCCAAATTACCTAAAGGTTGGTGCACAAAAATAGTGTGAGTTCATCAAGTATGGTGAGGTAGGTATGCGGTCAAAATGACCAAGGTAAGGTTTGGTCAAAAAAAGTGTGAATGATGGACAAAATGACCAAGGTGAGGTTATTTGGTTGGTTAGTTTATGGAGAATAAGGTGCTCTCCAATGGGTACATGGTTGTGGTAATGTGGTTGATTGGAAAATTTTGGCTGGGTGGTAAAATTGGTTATCCAATTTGGTGTATCACTTGGTTTTATATAAAGATACCCATTTCCTAGTAAAAGGGTGCAAACTTAGTAGTTGGGGTTTAATGATTAAAAATGGGAAGACATATGCCTTCTCAAGTGGTCATGAAAGTATAAGAAGGTTAAATAATCTGGTTGGAAAAGAAAAAAATGGTAAGATTTGTAGGCTTATGAACATAAACCCCTATCATGCTTTGCATTATTATTGGTTAAAAAAGGTAGCTTGATCACATAGTGTCAAGTAAGATCAAAATACCTTGATCTATAGAGGAGGTAAAAGGGGAGATGGATGGTATTATAACCTTCTTTTAGGGATGGCTTGCCCCTTTTGTGGGTAACCTAGGAACCATTATAGAGAAGTCCATACTCTAATTTTGGTGTAGACTAATTGATGTAGAAAGTCTATGAATGATGTGTGAAAAGGGATTGAATATTTATTGGGATTGATTTGTTTTGAATTTTGACATTTGACTTGGGGTATTTTGATGCTTTTGTTTGATGGGTGTGGGAAGTTGATCGATGTAGGAAGCTTCCAAAAGATTGCTTGACAAAATTTTGACTTAGCCATCCTTTAAGGGAGTGGTCTAAGATTTGGATTTGTTTATTGTGATATCTATCCTTTGAGGGAGAAGTCTATATTATTAAGAAATTTTTTATAGTTTTAAGTAATTTTAATTTAAGGGAGTAGTTTGGATGCTAGATATTTTTGACTAAAGTGATATTTGGTATCCCAAAATTATTTTATGTTGGCTTAGACATGAACTAATCTATATAGGCTTAAAGGAGGAAAAACCATATCAAAAGAAGGTGAACAATGGTTAAAATAGGTTTAAGTGACAATAACTATGGGGATTAATCCTATAAGGGATGAAAAGTATCCATGAGAATCATGCCATGAGTAGAGCCATGGTACCCATGCCTAGGATTAGGCTAAAGGCTGTGATGGACAATCATATGATCCTATTTTAGTTAGTTGTCCTTAAAATAAGGATATGAAGGTGGTTGAAAATAAGGGATGAGATTAAGTTTAGACATAAGATAACTAAGAACTTGGTTTAACAAAAGAATAGATGTGAATGCAAATCATTGAGGGGTTTAGGTTCTGATATGCCCTAGATCCACACTTGCATGTTAATGGTTTGAGACAATTAGGAGAGAATATGTCTTCCAATTACTTTCTGACACTATATTAGGCATGGAAAAGAGTTTTGGATTGACAAAGGTAAGAGGCAAGGTTGGTTAGGTGTTGGTTATAGGCTTGGTTGGTTAGCTACAATGGTGTTTGGTTGTGATTGGGTAGGTAGGTTTAGGTGTTTTGGGTGAAAAGACAATGTTCAGGTTAGGACTTAATTATGATAATAACTGATGGTGGTTAGGCATTGACCAATGATGGTTCACTAGAGACTAGTGTCAATTGAGATTTAATGGTACAAGAGGTCTAAAGTCATGATTGAAGTTATTGATTTTGCTTAGGTTTGTTTAATGGTTGGTTAAGCTCAAGGTAGGTTTAAGGTTGGTTGGGTACTAGGCTAGGATAGGTTAGGTTGAGGTATAAGTGTGAAGGGTTGGTTCTAGTCTTAGGTTGGTGTTAAGCTAGACAAGATGATGTTGGAAAATGACAAATGGTCAAAGCCTTTTGGACGGAGAGTTCCCCCAGTTTATTTTTACATGCACAATTAAGGTGGGAAAAGGCTCCAAGATGAGGATGTTGGTTAATAAAGAGGGTTTAAGGGGATTAATATGACTTCATTTTTCTCTTGAGGGTTATTAGTGTGGATTTCAAGTTGTAGGTGATGGTTCAGGTAGGATTTCCTCTATGATGCTAAGGTGAGGGAGATGTTATTGGGTTAGATTTGGGGTCTAGAAATGATGTTGGGAACATCGTCTTGGAATAAATACCAGTTGGATAAGGATGTCTAGTTATCCTAATGAGGGAGCTAAGGTGAGGTATGGGTATCTTGGATAAAAATGTGGCTAAGATTTAAGAAATCTTGGATGAAGGGTTGATTTTGGTTTAGGTTGATAGATGAGTTGGTTGGGGTTGGATAAAAAGTTGGGTTAATCATGGTTGATTGATTTGTCTTAGACGTTGGTTTGATTGGTTGAGGGAGATAGTATAGATGGTTGATTTGGTTTATTGGTTGGTTTTTTTTTTGGTTTGATTATTGAGGTAATATGACAATGATTTGACCCTATTCCTAAGGGAATTAAACCAAAGACATAATCATTAGGTAGATGAAAATAAGTAAGTTATAGAGGAATTGGATTGACTTTGTTGTGGTTGAGGTTGGGTTGGCTATAGGTGAGGCTAAGATGGCTTTTTTTGAGGTATTTTGAGTTGGGGTTTGCTCCACTAAAATAAGAAGTGGAATGGGTGAGGTAGTTTTGATTAGTTTCATTAAAAGGGTAGGTGGAATGTGTATTTTAGTTGTAGGTTTATCTACTATAATGGAAAGTGGAAGAGGTAGGTTGATTTGAGGTTGATCCACTAAAAGGAGAAGTGGAAGAGGTAGGTTGGTTTCCTTATTTTTGGTTTTAAAGGAAAGTTTAAAAGGTTTCACTTGGTCAACAAGTGGTTGGGTTAAGGTTGACTCTTTCATAGTGATGATAAAAAAGGAAGCTAGGAAGGTTGCACTTGGTCAAAAATTAGATTGCTTAGGGTTTTGTTTATGGTTTCCTTAGTTATAGGCTCACTAAGGACCAAATATAATGGATGGGCCTCATTGTGTTGATTGATCTATTTATAGGTTTGCACAATAATGGGTGCAAAAAGAGGTTTAATGATTGATTAATTGAAGACATTCAAGAATAGGTTGGGAGGGACATGGAGGCTATCCTTTGGGACATCCTTTTGATCAATAATGTTTTGGACAAAAATCTTAAAATACTTATATCTATATATTACATGCTCATTTTTGTGATGATAAGCACAAAAATAATTATCTATAAACCAAATTGTTTTGGAAGAAAATTATATATGGGTTTGATTTGAGGAAGTTTAATGATAAAAGCCATTAATTTTTTTTTCAAATATTGAGGCATATGATTCTCCCAATGGGGTATACTTCCTAAGCAAAGGGTACACCAATGGAGCTTAAGGTTGTGAACTAATTGGTTGGTTAAATGAATTTGATTGATTTGATAGGTTGGATAGGTTTGATAAGATTTTTTGGTTTGATAGGTTGGGTTAAGATTGGTTAGTTTGATAGGTTAGGTAAGGTTGATAAGGTGGGTTGGTTTGATGATTTAGGTAGGTTTGATAATTTGGGTAGGTTTGATAAAATTTATGGGTTTAAAATGTTTGGTTTATAGTTTTTGGTTTGATTTGATGAGGTTAGTTTGGTTAATAAGATGGGTAAGGTAGGTTGATAGTTGTTGGTTGGTTGGATAAGGAGATAGACCAAATATTGGTTTTGAGATAAAGAGGGTTACCACAAAGGGGGTTTAGATAATTAATATGATGGTTGGGGTAGGTAGTCTAAAATTTGATGAGATTAAGGTAGTTGATAAGGTGGTTGGGGTTGATAACCCAAAGATTGGTGAGGTTTAGATAGCTGTAGTTGAGGTGGGTTATGACAATGGTCAAATAGGTGTCGAAAGGATGTTGGTTAGTTATGATGATGATCAAATGGTTGTTGATAGGTTGTTTGTTTAGTTGCAGTTGAAATTGGATTGATCGTAGGCAAAGTTGGGTTGGTTATAGGTGAGCTTGGGTTGATTGTAGGTGAGGTTGGGTTGATATAAGTCAGGTTTGGGTTGATTGTAGGTGAGGTTGGGTTGATTATATGTGAGGTTGGGTTGATCATATGTGAGGAAGGGTTGATCATAGGTGAGGTTAGGTTGATTGTAAGTAAGGTTAGGTTGAGTTTAGGTAAGGTTAGGTTGATTATAGGTAAGGTTTGCATCACAAGTGGCTTGTGATGCAAGGCAAAAACTTAAGGCAAGAGGGTTATCTTATAAGAGTCTAACAAAGTTAGGATATCTTAGCAAAAATATAGGAGGGCTCCCCATTAAATAAGGCAATGGAGATGAGGTGGATGAAGGTAAAATGGTATAAGGTTTCCAAGGGGAGTTAGATTCATCATAAATCAAACAAAGAAAATACAATAAAAAATTATAGAAGATAAAATACACACTAAAGCATGTTAAATCATAAGGTTCATTTTTTGTCTCACTTATGGTTTATGCCTTAAGTTAGAATTGTGTGACTCAACTTGGTTTTGAAATAGGTAATAGATAATAAATCTAAGGATGGTTTTAGGTAGTTTAGGAATTTAAAATTTTATGTATGATAATCAATACATGGCTTGATATTAGGGCCTAAGCCCTCACTTCACACACCTCAGTGATTAGGGTGTTAGGTGCTTAGCCAAGATATATCGATTGCCAAAGATTATACTCAATCAGATAACTAAGTTTTGGTTTATCCTATTGGTAATATATGATGTCCAATTAAGATAGCCAAGGGTGAAGGTTAATGATAGGAGATGAAACCATAGTTAGGTCTTATGTCAAGTGTTTGATTTTTGATTTGGTGTAAATGGTTTGGTCTTGTGTGTGTAAAGAAGTGAGGCTATGGTTAATTTACTTTATTAATTAAGCTATGTGAGCTAACTATAAAATCAATAAATTGTAGATACTCCTCTTTATCTAGGGAGGATGACTTGTAGATAATAAATATAATAGAAAATGGTTGATTAGTAAGGTAGGTGGGTATATTACCTATCAATGCTAGATCCAATAAGTATAAGACTTCTTTAGAGGCTGTCAATCCACTTTTATAAAATTTAATGTTAAGAAAAGTGTTAATAGAAGAGGTTACATACATAAAAAATAGCTAATGTAAATGAAATAAATACTTTTTAAAAGAAATGTTTGTTTAAAAAAAAGAACATTAAGGATAAATGATAAACTATTAAGGTGTGGTTTAGGTTGTTGTTGCTAAGTCTGTATAGTGACATGGATTGAGAAATAGGGTTTTGGTTGAGGTGAGTAGGTATTTTTAGATTATTATTTTGGATGAAATAAGTTACACAATGACCATAACCAATCAAGTAATAACCATTGGTGGTTAGGGTTGACCATCTCCATTTGATAGGTAATTGTCGATGGTTGAAGATGACCACTGGTGGTCATTGTGGGTTTTGATAGATTGGCCTTGGGTTAAGAAGAGATAGTGGGTGAGTTGTATAAGGATTTTGGGAAGTATTTTGAGGTGGGTTAATGGTCATGGAGACAAGAGGGAGACTTAGATATTCTTAATTTATGGATTTAACACTCTAATGGCTGAGAATGGTCAATGAATGTTTAGTATAAGTAGTGTCTAGAGGTGCAAAAATCCAACACAAGAAAGGGTGTGGAGAGAGGTGGAAAGTGGGTGTAAAATTAAAATATTGAATATAAATAATAAAAAAATAAAATAAGAACAAGGGACATATATTTTTATTTGTATTTTCTAGCTTGAAGATGTCATGGAGTGGAGGTGAAGCTGCTTGGGAGCCTAGAGCTATGTGGGTAGAGTAACAGTCCTAAAATGCTCTATGTTGGGATGATGAGGTTCTTGTTCCTATTAATTTCTATTAGGTTATAGTTTGTCTCTAGTTCACCAAGAGTAGTTGGTAATTCTCTCTAAGTGATCCCCATTCCATCCTTTATGATTCAACCTCCTAGGCATGGGTCTTGGGCTAGTGTTATGTAACCATCGATGGTCCTAGTCAGCCATCATCAATCAAGGAGTGACCCTTTCTAGTCAAGTGGAAATAGTAAAAAATGTCTAGAATTATTCAATTTCACTATTAAGACATTAGGAAGTTGTCTAAGATAATTATAATGAGCATAGGGATTTGTGATTAAAAAGTTTAGGGAGTTAAGACATTAAATGCTAGGGTAGAAATGGTCTTTAAGCTAGGTGTCAATAAGTTAGCCATGGGTTTGGGTAGGTGAGGTGTAAAATAGGATTAAATAATTTAATTAAATAACTGAATTAGATAAAGGGGTAAATGGGTGAAAGGGGGTGTTTAAGGAATAGTCTAACCCAAAGGGGGCCAAAGGGTGGTTTAAAGGGTAATGTGACATCTAGAGCCATAGTCTAGGGTTTTATAGTGTCTATAGCTATGATTATGATACTAGATGT
Organism: Torreya grandis; assembly: GCA_037957365.1. Lineage (NCBI taxonomy): Eukaryota > Viridiplantae > Streptophyta > Pinopsida > Cupressales > Taxaceae > Torreya > Torreya grandis. The sequence continues at coordinate 799,504 of JARHVA010005808.1, read as the reverse complement.
ATTAAGGTCTGTGACCTTGATTAATTATTTATGGAGACCCCTATAGATATGTATACTAGGTGTATTCATTACCCCTAGGAGAGACAATGTTACCCAGGGAGGTGATGTGAGGTATGGATTTAATTAGAGTTTGATTTTGATGGATGATAGGATCATAATAAGATGGTATGATGAGTGATGGAGGATTAGGAATAATATTAATGATAATATCATGATAAGATGGGGTGATGGGTGATGGAGGATTAGGATTGGAAATCACATACATTATTGGATATGTGAGACATGCTTCATTTGATTGCTGCCAATTGACAAAAGATTACAAGAGATCCAAGGGACTTTGAATTTGTGATTCTTTTTTAATCTGATCACTTGATGGATAATCAGCCATGATTTTCACATTATTTATATTTTGACTACCCCCTAGTGCCTGATTTTAGGCTTCACCATGGGAGATTGATTTTTGACTTTGTAAATGATGATTTTGACTTTGGTAGGCCCTTAGTGCTAGATTTTGGGCTTTAATAAGGGAAGACATTTTTGAATTAAGATAATAATTTGAAATTTCTTGATGTTGACTTATAAGATCAAAGATTATTTGAGTATTATGATTTACTTTTGGATAATTTGCTTGGACCTTTAAATTTTTTGGCACACATTATATTACTCAAGGAAGGGTCCAACGATGCATGCTCCTTTTCATCCTCATAGAGGGAGGTAATTAAATGTTTATTGATATGGATAAAGGGGTCTATGATGGATGAAGATGGTGGTGAGGACATGGTGAGGATAATCAATGGACATTGGGAAGCATAATTTTCATTGGGGTTCCTAGGAAACCTAGTTTTGAAATTAAAGAAAATCTCCTCAAGATCATCAAAAAGATCATGAGGACTAGTTGTAGTATACACATCCAAATGAAGATCAGATTTACTCTAAAATATTTGACATATAAATATTTTAAGAAATTTATTACGACTTTATCATGCTAATTAGAATCTAAATGTATGCCCAATGATGGATTAGAGGTATCTAGATTAGAGGTACCCTTGAAAAGATAAGCATTATCAAAATCAATAAAGGATGCAATTTTTGATGAGGAATCTGATGAAGATACTAGTGTTGAACATGATCATGATGAAAATAAGATTTTGTATGTTGACTTTGATGTAGAATTCAATGTAATGCTACTAGTAGAAGATTTATTATCCACAATTGACCTTTTAATAAGGGGTATTTGATGTGATGGTGGAGAGGGAAATGATGGATGGATGATAGGCCCATAGAAGGAGTCATGAGAGATGGAATGAATATTATTATAGGGAAGAGACTCATCTTTGATGGAGTATTTGTCGAATATGGGGGGATCATGGAGGGTTATGGTGTCTTGACCTTGTCTTGGAAGGGGAAGAGATTGATCTAGAATGGAATCTTGGCATTCCTCTTTTTGTTCACCTAGGGATTTAGACTCACCTGGTTCATCCTTGATTATTATGTCACCATGGTTAATGAGGTCTTGGATAAAGTATTGAAATTCATGACATTGATTAATGGTATGCCCATAAGTGTGGTGATATGTATAAAATTGGTTGTCTTTATACAAAGAGGGATTAGGCTAGTGGGATCATGATCTTAGATAGGTGTATAGACCATCATGTTATTGGTGATAATTATTTAAAAAGGGATTCCAATGATATATTAAGGGGAGTATAATGACCTTCTTCACTTTATGATTTAGATGTGGAAGCATTAGAATTTGGATTATATTATTGTTGATGTGATTGTGTGGATGGACTAGAAGTAGGCAAGGTGGCCAAGATTGGATTCCCTTTGCTAGTGTGGGAAGGGGTAGATGATGGTTTATGACTAGTGGATGGAATATTGGTATGGAATTCATATGAAGGGGTTTAGATGGGAGGTGTAATGAGTTAAAGGGGATCAACACCTTTGAGAAGTGGTACACCCATTAGGATAAGCTGTAAGAGGATCTCATCCTTGTTGGTAGCTTTGTATTAGTTAATAAAAGTGGGGTATACCTTCATAGTGATGGATGAAGAGTGATGGATGATGAAAGTAATCTAAGGATGGGGGATGGGTTCTTAAAAAAAATAGGTTGAAAGAATCAAGTTAGTATGATAGATGAGGATGAGATAGACTAATGGATTAAAGGCTATAATCAAATTTTAAATTGATAGTTCAATAGGTGATAATGACCTATCAACAATGCCTAGTGTTTAAGCTAGCAAAAAGATTGAGGGTTTGATGGGTACCTAGATTCAAACTAGCAAGAAGATGATATTATGGGTGTTAGTTATGAATAGGTAAGGGTGATAAAGACTAGGTTAATGATGATGGGTTTCTAGATTAAAACCAATAAAGCGATAAGATGCTAGTAGAATATTGACTAGTTATAAGATATAGCCAAATGATGAATGTAATGGATTAGGATGATGGGGATGATAGGACTAGCTCAAGACCTTAGACTGATTTTCTCAAGATGGGATATGATTACATGATGAAGATGATTGGGATGATGGGATAAGGATAATTATGATGATAGATGTTTATGAAATGATAAGGGATGAGATGGGGATGGTTTAGACCCATATGTATCCCCTAAAGCCAACTAAGATAAGATAATATTATATTAAATTAGATAGGTGATGGAGACAAGGTCAAGACAAGTGATGAGATATGGACTTATGACAAGATGTGGATGAGAGATGATGTGATTAGGATATGTAGGTGATAGAAGGATGACCAATGATGGGTAAGGTTAGGATATGATATGACTAAAAGGATGTGTAAGAGAATAAAAGTTATGTACAATTAACAAGATAAAAATGTATAAGATAAGATGTAGGTGATGGGGATGTGGATTAAGATGAGGGTGGATAATGGTTATAATATGAGGGGATGAATACAAGGTTAAAATAAATGACAAGATGTGGATGATATATGATTTAGGATATGTAAATGATGGGTAGGGTCTAATGATAGGATGTGATTAGAAAGATGTAAAAATTATGCACAAGAGGGTGATTGAGATAAAGATGTATAAGACAAGATGTAGGTGATGGGGAGGATGGGACAAGGACAAGTATGATGAAATGATGAAAGGGTAAAAATATGAGATGGGGATAGTTTAGACTAAAAAATATCAACTAAGATAAGATGAGGATGAGGTTAGACTAGATGGGTAATGAATGGATAGGAGGGACTTGATGTAGATGATATGTCATTAGTGTATGTGATGGGGTATGACCGATGATGAGGAAGATTAGGATAGGATGTGACTAGAAGGATGTACAAGATAACAAAGATATGTATAAGGGGGTATCACAAGGATATAAAAGATGATGGTTAGGACTAATGATAGGTGGATATGATTGGACTAGGAAGGGATGAGGTGACTATTTGAAGACAAGTGCTAATGATGAAAACTTGGGTAAGGATGTAAGTTGGATTAGGGTATGTAAGTGATATGGGTATGCATAATGATGGGTGGATATAACTAGATTAGGATGTGATGAAGAAAATATGGGAGATAGGACAATGTAAGGATATACAAGATGGTATGTATAAAAAGATGATGATAAAATGATGAGGTAAGTATATACAAGATGATTGATTATGCAAAGACCTAAGTAGGTGTGCATAGTTTTAGGTGAAGGCTGGATCAACTCACAAATAACATGGGTCTAGCACAACACACACCAAATCAAGCAAGCTAAAAACCTATTATTATTAAATTGAAAAGAGTATAACTTGATGCATGTACCATCTAATAGATTCATGGGTGAGGCTATAAGATGATGACCTGTTATGATATCAATTGAACCCTCTCAACCTTGCTCACACTCAATGGATAATTTAGAGCTTATAATAACCCCTATAATGGTATACTTGTTATGGCTGAAGGATCCTAATCTAAGTATACAAAAAGGTCTCTAGGTATGTCTCTTAAATACATGAAGGTATGATGGGGCCTAGGTCTATATAAGATGTTGTTTGACCACCCTATGTATTGGATTTTAACTAATCCTCACTCTACAAAACCCTTTATGGGGAATTCCACTTAGGTACATAATGATAACTCTCCTATTTTTTTCAACTTCACTAGAACATGGAGTTTGGACTAGTACATGGTGATGAAATCCATGATCACTATCCCCCTAGAAAAAAAAGGGAATGGGGTTTATAGGTGTTTTTTGATCCTCTAGGAATCACCACAAGGATGCAATGAGGAGAGCATACACCAATCATAGCCTTGAGAGATAATAAATCAAGCCAAAAGATTAATTAATTGATTATGATAAGTGTGATATATTTATAAGATGAAAAAGATAAACAAAAATATACAAGATGAAATAATAAAAAATGATATATACAAGACAAGATGACTAAAATGATTCAGAAGTGATTTTCAAAGTGCTAATGAAGTCTTTAACTAGCGACCTGCAATCATATGGTTAGTAGTTTTTAATTAGCACTCAAAAATAGGTAACCTACAAGACAAGGATTAGTAGTTTGATCTATAATATTGAGAGAAAACTTGCCAGTGAAAACGTTAGACCAAAATATGACTTGTAAATGGATGATGTTACCCAATCAAATTTCACCCTTGCAAGAAAAAAGATGTTAATGTAATATACCTTAAGAAAAATAACCTTAAAAGAATCATGATTTGGCCTTGTAATTTATTTGGGTTGAGTGGTCCATGATGTAGGGGTTTGGGTGTGGCATCCCCCATTGGGGTCAAGGGGCAAATCCCCTCATGGGGTCTGAGAGAGTGCCCCTAACACACTCCTTAACATGATATAAGGTGGGGTCAAGGGGTAGAGCCATCGATGCCAAAGGTAATTTGGGCTTTGTAGGAGGCCTGAAATGACTCAAAATTCACCAAAATGACTCTAAAAAAGCACTTAAAAAGGAGAAAAAATTAATGCAAAATCAAAACTACATAGTGTAAAATCACAACTAGAGAGTGTAAAATCATAATTAGGGGGTCAAAATCATAGATTACAAGTTGTGATTTTGTAATGGTTAACTAAACATGATAATTATCCTACAAAAATGTGACACCTAGACAAAATCATGACTCAAACTAGAATAATTGTTTTAGATTAAGGTAAAATCAGGTTTTAAAGGGACCCCGAAACCCAAGTACAAAGAAAGAAAGATAAAGCCTCAACAACCACAGGCAGAAACTAAAAACTACTATAGAGAAGTAGCAAAAATAGGTTTTATATGGACCTGAAACCACCAGAGAGACCACCGGTCAAAACCCAAATTTAACAAATATCTGGCTACACCATAGACAGAAGATTACAAAAAGAAACCAGAGAACAGGACCAGTAAACATAACCAATAAGAAGAACCAGACTATTCTTCCAGTTCCAAAATCATTTTTACAGTTTCTTTACCTTTCACAATAGTAGTATCATGAGTAGTAGTTGCCGCCAACTTGGCTCCCTCTTGTGTAGCCTTCTTTCTAGAGCTTTGTCTCATCCTTTTGCTAGGCCCCTCCAAGGATTTGGTCTCCTCATTTGCTCTTTTTCCAATATTGACAGCTACATCACAAATATTGGATGTTACTTCCTCCATTTTCGTTCTATTCTCCTTAATGAGTTCCCGAAGGTTATTCTCGTAATCTTTGAGCTTGACGGGGATATCTCTTATCTATTTTTCCATGATATTAATTTTGTTCCATGCAGCTTTATGGTTATCTTCCATAATTTCTACTTTCCTTTTGAGATCCTTAATCTCCTTACACATCCAAGAATCAAGTTGGAGAGAAGCCTCTACTTTGCAATTAACCCAACTCATAGGTGTGTGCATTCCATCGTTCTGCCCCTTCTCTCTCCATTCCTTAGAATTCTCATTGGGACTGTTCCCACCTTCTTCAAAGTGATCCTCTCAGCCCCTTTGATACTATTCTTTGGTTCTAGTTTGAATTTCCATGTTCATTTCTTGATTGTCATCTTGAACTATATTTTCCTTTTTATTTCTTGAAACAGGGTCCTCAACAGGGCCATCCTGGACAATATCTTCCTTCGACACTTTCTGATTTTCCTCAATTTCTTCTTTACTATTTTCAGATTCCTCCTCTTTGCTGACTCCTTTCTCATTCTTCTCTTGACATTCTTCATCCTCATTTGAATTTGTATTCCAGCTTTCAGTTCCTTCTTCTTCCTCCAAATTTTCCTCCTTAGGTTTATCAAATCTCTCCCACTTTGTATCTTCTTCTACATTTTGATTATTGGCACTAGGGAACTTGATTTTTGTCTTTCCCTTTTACAATTTCACTCCTTTTGCTCCCAGACTCCTTATTTTTCCCTTGGTTAGGGTTCTCAACCATAGATTTATTCTTACAGTAGCCTTTGATTAACATAATTAGGCCTTCATGCAGGATAGGATGTGTTTCCTTCTTCCTGTGAGCAAATAAACTTTGGACCAAAGAATAGTGCAGGTAAAAGGGAAAAGACAGTCTTACATTGTGCCTGAAATGATTAAGGAAAACAAAGTGGAATTTATGCACTCTCTTGCTCCTTCTGTCCAGGATGAAATACTCTCTTATACAGCATAAGACATCCCTCCATATCCCCTTAATTTGTTTCAATTCATAGAAATCTCCATTCTTGACCAACTTTTTCTCTTCCACATCCATCTTGGGGAACTTACAAAAGGCCTCATTCGAAATGCTTGACTGCTTCGAGAATTTAAGTCTGTCTGTAGGCAACCCTGTAACCTCTGCTATAAAATCCTTTATAAGGTTCACTGTGATACCATGCAATGTGACCCTTTCATCAATCCAATTTTTGAAAAAGGCCGTAGTGATATGTGGTTTTGACCCATGGAGCTTTTCCATATAGTTCACGACTTTTCCTTTCTGCAGGATTCTCCAGACATCTTGTTTCTCTCTCCATTCGTCACAGTTTTTGGGTTCCTGCTTCCTTGGTTCTCCCTTCCTTTCGTGAGCCATACTCATTTCCTTGGAAACCCAATCGCTATGAAATTTACAATGATCCCACCTACTGCCTGTTTGATTTGAGAGTCGGCTTTGTTTGGGCACGTTCAGGATCCTCGAGAGCCTTCAACTTTCAAGAGCCTTCCTCTTTAATGATTGAAGACCTTTCCCCGTGAAGCCACTTCTCCAAATCATTATGTTTATATAAAAATCTAATCATTCCCTACTTTGCATGAGTTGCATCATGAAGAATGAGCGCCCTCAGTTCCACTTTCTTTTCTAATGTTTCCTGCCACCTCATTTTTTGTCCTGTCTAGACTGCGTAGTTTGCTAACCAATCTGCAACTCCGTTGACTTCACGATAGGTGTGGGTTATAGTCACTTTATCAAAAAAAATTATTAAGGTTTTCATCTCCATTACCATAGCCTTTATATTCCAAGACACAATATTTTTATTGTTAAGAATATTTATGATGTTCAGTGAGTCCCCTTCTAGCCACAATTTGGGATATCCTGAATCCACAGCTGTTTTGATGGTCTAAAGGGTGGCAGTAACTTCGGCAATGTGACAATTTGATTTACCAATGGGGATTACTACAGCATCAATAACCTTTCCCGTATGGTTTCTCAAGACACCACCACAACCTACATTCCCTAGATTCCCTTTAGCAGCTCCATCAAAGTTTCCTTTAATCCACCCTTGAGGGGGAGCATTCCATGTAACTCCTAATCTGGGATTATCAGGTTTACCTTTAGAATTTTCCATACTTAAGGGATTATCCACTTGGAAGGTTGAGCTTGGATTCTTTTGTGATAACAAATTCTCCTTAATAGCTCTAATGATGTTCTGTCCTACCACCCATCCAGGGAGCTCTTTATTTCTAAAGATTTGGTTATTTCTTTCCTTCCATATTCCCCACCAAATATGGGGAAGAGTAAGTTTCCATAAAAAAATTGCTTCAAAATTCTTGGAGGGGCAGTACCAGATTTTAAGAGATAATTCCACATTTTTATGATGGATCCATGTAATGCCCCACATATTGAGAATTTCTTTCCAGACTAGCTGTGTATAAGAACAGTTTACAAACAAATGATCTCTACCTTCAAGACCCTTCTTACAAAGGATACACCTGTTCACAATATATATTCCTCTTTTCTGTAAATTGTCCAAAGTTAAGATTTTGTTTTGGAGAAGGGTCCAAAAAAATATTTTGATTTTAGGGATGAGCCCCTTGATCTAGGCCTTCATCCACAACGGTTTGTTGCCATTTCCCTTTGAAGTGAAAATGGAAGAAACTTTAAACTGTCTGCTTGGCTCATTGTGCCAAACAATCTTATCTTCAAGATTAGGGTATAGAGATATAGCATTTAGGGATATTTGAATATCCTTGAAATCTTGATCATAGTCAGTGAGGTTCACTCAAGAGTTGTTCTGCCAGTATTGGTTAACCATTATTCCCACTCTTTGCTTGCAATGGTTTATAACATCTTTATCTTGGATTTCATCTTGCAAAGGTTTTCCTTTTAACCAAATATCTTCCCAAAATTTCACCTTATTACCATTGCCAACTTTCCAGGAACTTCCTTCTTCTAAAACATGTTTAGTCCCCTAGACTGCCCCCCATATGGCAGAAGGATGGGAAATGTCTGGATTAGAAAAGAATTTAGGGAGAGACTTTGCCTTAAATAAGTATTTGTGCTTCCATATTTTGCTACATTCTTTATTTTCTTGATAAACCCTCCAACCCTGCTTAGCTAAGAGAGCTGTGTTCATACTTCTAATTTTCCTTATTCCTAGTCCACCTTCCCTGATAGGTTTATAGATGTTATCCCATGCTATTAAAGGCATTCTTATTTTCTCCTCAGTTCCTGACCAAAGAAAGTTTCTCTGAATTTTTTCAATAGCTTCAACAAATTTAGTGGGGATTTTGAAAAGACTCAAAGCGTACGTGGGTATGCTTTGTAGACTTTCTTTGAGGGTGAGCTTTCCAGCTTGGCTTAGAAAACTACCTTTCCATCCCACTAATTTCTTACTAAATTTGTTAATTAGTCCTTCCCAGAAAGCTTCAGGAACTTTCATCCCAAAAGGGAGACCAAGGTAAGAGGAAGGGAAAGATCCAATGGAGCATTCAAGGATTTTTGCTATTTTGTTTTGTCTGTGACTTGGGGTATTAGTAAAGAATACTGCACTTTTGTTCTAGTTTATCAGTTGTCCAGAGGTAGAAGAATATAAATTTATAGCTTCCTTTAAATTTCTAGCTTCTGTGACTTCAAATTGCCCCATGAAGATGGTGTCCTCAACAAATTGACCATGGGAACATATTAAAGGATGCAAAGAGGGTTGCAGGCCCTTAAATAAACCTTTACAAATTAAATCCCCTAAGTATCACCCTATACTGTTAGCCATAATTATAAATAGAATAGGGGAAATAGGATCCCCCTGTCTTAATCCCCTTGACGGATTGAAAAAAAGAGACGAACTCCCATTTACCAACACAACAATAGAAGTAGTAGATATTAACTGCTTGATCATATCAACCACTCTTTGTTCAAAGCCAAAGGTAGTAAGGCTATTAGAAAGTAATAACCAATCCACCATATCATAAGCTTTAGCAATATCCACTTTCATAATGAACCCCTCTTTGTTAGAGCTGAACAGTGAGTGAATATTCTCATGCGCCATTATTATAAAATTGAGGATTTGTCTGCCTGGAATGAATCCATTTTGCTGATCAGCTATTATCGATGGGATCACTTGAATTAATCTGGTTGTTAGAACTTTGGATATTATCTTATAGAGAGAATTGCATAGGCTAATTGGTCTAAACTGATCAGGACTGTCAGCTCCAACCTTTTTTGGAATCAGACACAGAAAAGTGGCATTAACTTCCTTCAGCATCTATTTGGCTCCAAATAATTCCTTCACCGCATTACTGACATCTTTGCCAATTACTTTCCAGAGCTTTTGAAAAAAGAACATGGGAAACCCATCTGGTCCAGGTGCTTTGTCACCTCCTAGAGATCTAACTGCTTTGAAGATTTCCTCCTCCTTAGGTATAGAACATAACATGTTATTCTGCTCCTTCGAGACCAAAGGAGGAACCACACGTAGGATATCATCCTGACTTTTCAATTTGATGTTTCTATTAGCCTTCATTAGGGAGGAGAAAAAAGAAATCATTTCCTCATTTATTTCCTTTTCCTTTGTTATCTTCTGATCTCCTTTTTTCAAGTGTTGAATATGAGTTTTAGCTCTGTGTTTCAGAGTGGAGAGATGGAAAAAATTTGTATTTTTGTCTCCTTCTTTCAACCACTGCACCCTAGATCTTTGTCTCCATTAGGTTTCTTCCTTAGTTATAATATCTTGGTATTGAACTAGTTGTTCACTTTCTTCTCTATGGAAGTCAAAAGTATAACCATTTTCCTAAATTTTTTCCTGAATTCTACTAATTTCTTCCTTAATAGTCTTCTTTTTCTCAAAGATATTTCCAAAATAATCCTTATTCCATTTCTTAACTTCCTTTTTAACATTTTTGAGCTTGGAAGCAACTCTAAAGAGAGTTGTTCCCTCAATAGGTATATTCCACCAAATACAAAATACATGGTGACGAGAAATGGCAGTGCGAAAGGAAATGGTCCTTTTAGGAGCAAAGAAGGAAAAGGAACTGAATCGCAAGCCAAATTAAAACTAGATGTAGGATCTCCAGATAAACCTGGGAAAAAATCTGCAAAGAGAACAATACAACATACATGGTGACGAGAAATGGTAGTGCGAAAGGAAATGGTCCTCTTAGGAGCAAAGAAGGAAAAGGAACTAAATCGCAAGCCAAATTAAAACCGGATGTAGGATCTCTAGATAAACCTGGGAAAAAATCTGCAAAGAGGAATAGAGAGATGGAAAGCAAGCACAATATAGTAGATGGAAAGCAGGCAACTCTGCCGAAATGGCTCCATATCAATACAAAATAATGAGAATCCTTAGCTAGAATATTAGGGGGCTAAATAGCATATACAAAGTAGATTTAGTTATGAATTTTGTTAGAGAGTAAAAGCCGGACTTCCTTCTGCTCCAAGAAACCAAAATGAGTAAAGAGAAAGCAGAACAGATCAAAGATTTTAAAAATTATACTATTAAGGCCAGCAGCTCTAAAGGTGCTTTAGGGGGAAGCATGATGCTATGGAAAAAAAACCAATATTCTGGTTCTATTTTGATGGAAAGTAAAAAAAATTTGGCTATTAAAATAACTAGTGTTGACCAAAAGGAAAGATGGTATGCTATAAATATCTACGTTCCCAATGCCAAGAACTAAAGGAAAAAGGTCTGGGAAACCATCTCAAATCTCAGAAGTAAAGATTATTGTGGGCGATGGATTATTATGGGAGATTTTAATGTTCCTCTCTATGATTATGAGAAAAAGGGTGGTAACACTATTCAAATGGAAGGGAGATTTGATCTCTTGGAGTTTATAAGTAAAGAAGGCTTTATGGATGTGGAGCTGTAAGGAATACAGTATACTTGGAGCAATAGGAGACTTGATAATGAATGTATACAGGCCAAGCTTGATAGGGCTCTCATTTCCCCAGACTGGACAAAACATTACACTTGTAAGTTGGAAGCTTGCCATAGAATAGGCTCAGATCATTTCCCTATTATTTTCACAGCAGTCAAATTGAACCTGAAAAAGAATCATCCATTCAGATTTGAAAAGATGTGGATGCAGCACCCACAGTTTGAAAGCAAAATAAAAAACTAGAATAATTGTTATTAATGATAAATTAAGATTAACAATTTTGTTATATACTACAATACTGCTACTACAAATGGCAATACCGCTATTGACTATAAAATGAGAGTTGTGGTTTTGTGATAAACTACAAAACCATAAGATTTAGACTATTTGATCTAAAAGGATGACTATATATGTTATAACATATGTGTAGATGTCAAATTTTCTATTTATAGGTGATTATGACTGAGTAAAACTGATTTGTGATATATCAAGATTTTATACAAAACATTTTAGACTTTTATCAAAAAATGAATCAAAATTTTGAGAAATAGAAATTGTATTTAAATATATTTTAACCATAAGTCTAGCCTATAGAATTTACAAATATAATCTATAGATAATGTTAATTTAAAATGAACAAAATAACAAAATTGTGATTATGGACAGAATACCGTGACTCTACAGAGCAAGGTCATGACTCTTTTTTTTAAAACTCTATGGTTTTGTTAATGGTGGAGAAGGTTAAGGAGATATGTTTTGTTTTATCCTTTTATGATTCTTCCTATCTTTCCTCTTCCCTACTAATCCTACCAATTTACATAGTAAACACTAGCAAAGACAAAAACTCTTTTCACAAAAAGGGGGTCATTAACAAATTAGACCAAAATCCCCTCAAAAGTCACAAAAGGATAAAGATGTTATGATATACTCAGTGATGATAGAGTCTCCTAGAACATATTAAACTTCAAAATAAAATTGAAAATTAGAGGAAAATAAAATGACTGTCAAGGATTTTATGAAAAATGTAATATCGTGACTTATGACTTCAATATCACAATTATCAGGGCAAAAACATGAGTGTCAAAGTAACATTTTTGTGACTTGGGGATGATAGCCTAATTCCTTCTTGATTATCATTTGACTTTTATCTTATACATAGAGGTTGAAAAGACCTTGAAACACACACATGATGCTTAGGAAGATGAGGTAGGGCTTAGAAAAAATAAAGGATTTTATGTTTGCGCTTGAAAATACAAAAATGTGACTCCTTAGTACAAAGTCATGATTACCAAGGTAAAGTCATGACTTTCAAAGTTGTGATTTTTTTAAAAGTTCAAACCTAAAACATAGACCATTAGTAGTTAGTCAAAATTGTGACTCAGACTACAAAGTTGCTACTCTCTATGCAAAGTCACAAGTCATGAATTATAGTTTTGTTGAAACCTATCATAGTTAGCAAAAATATTAGTGGTCAAGTAAAATGGTTAAGATAAAATCATGACTCTTGGGATAAAATCATGATTGCAAGGTCATGAGTACCAGTGAAAGCTATAATTTTTGCTTGTAAGTGCAAAATTTTCAAAAATATGACTTATATCTTATCTAATTAGAACTACAGGCTACCAAAAATAATTATTGGATGCAAAATAATTAGATTGGGATGGACTATCCCACTAGGCTTGCTAAAATATAAATGAAATTTGATCTCTATATGGATTTAACAATGTATATTCAAACCCAAAGATCAAATTATTTAGTTAAAATGCTAGAGCCATTAAAACCAGATGCAATGGATGAATAAAACCAATTAAAAACAGCATTAGAATCTTAAATTTAAGTGCTCTACACCATGACAAAATGGATGCAAAATAAGAAAATTAGGATGGGATTAATAACCTTGACTTAGATTTTTACATTATGATGGCATGGTGAAAGATTTTTGGATGCTTGGATGGTTAGACATGGATTTACTATCAATCTTCTAGTTAGCTCCAATGGAAGAGTTGTCTTAGTTAAATATAGGAAGGATAGAAATATCAATGGTGGAGATTTGAAGTTGGATGAGGGAGATCAATGGTTGTAGTTTATTTAAGGAATTTAAAACTCCTTGGAAGTCTCTAGATTTAGAGGCTTCTAGAGATGAGGGGTGAGAATAGAGAAGGTTCTAGATTTGGAGGGTTCAAGAATCCTTCTTAGGGATTACCGATAATTAGATTGAGGATTAGATAGGGATTAGGGATAAGGGGTGTAGGAGAGCCTAGGTATAGGCTAGTAGGTGGTCCATTGGGAATTTAAAATTCCAAATAATAGATAAGTAGGATTAAGATGGGATAAAGAAATGATTAGGAAGATTAATGATGAAGTGGGATAAGAATAAGGATAGTGAATGAAGGATATTAAGGGGGGACATTAGCTAAATAATTAGAAAGGGGATAAATTAGAGATACTAAGGGGAATAAATTAGATAAGTAGAATTAGTGTTGAATAATAGGAATATTAGTGACAATAATATAGGAGAGTGAATTTATATGAATACAAAAATTAATTTAATGGTCAAGTTTTAGATGGTAGAGGTTGAAATTTGGCCTAGGAGGCCAAAACATCAACATTTTTAGTGACTCACAAGGGTTGGATAGCCTACCACACTATTGGATAAATATCTTTATAAGTCCATTGGGATATGAAGTCATCCATAAATCAACAAAAAACTTGATTTAGACCTTGAATATTGACTAAATCTCCTAGAACAAGCTGAGATAGCTGAGGATAAATTTTAAACATATGCAATAGAACAAATAAAAAACATGAAGCAAGACACCACACTATGTAAGAAACCATACTAAGCAAGAGAGATATAGTGAAAATAAAGCATAAAAAACTAAGCAAACATTATGTTAGAATCACTTGGAGAAAGCAAGAACTAGATTACTATGTATAAAACCTCAAAGGCATACTCCACCTCAATCAAAAGGAAAAATATTAGAATATTCTTGACTCCATATGAGGAAATTAACACTTGATGGATGTAGTTTATTGGAATATTTTTTATGAGGTGAGAGGTATGTGATATGTTGACATGTTCATGATCCTATTCTTTGGACATTAGGCATATCTCCTTCATTTATTTACCTATGGACTGATCATGCAAGTTAATAAACATGTCATACCTTGTCAAAGATTGATTATTTTATGAAAATAATTCCATTTATAACTTACTCAAAGGCTACTCCTAATCAATAATGAAAAATTTAAGCACTTCTCTTTGAAATTTAGTTGGTGTATTTTGATTTGGTTTTTCATTCTTCCTTTTAGAGATATAGGTCTACTAAGGACCTCAAATTCTATAATTAAATCATAGTGTTGATTCTCTAAATTATCATGATCATCCTAATGTCCATTTTGGAGGGAAGAAACATCTACGACACCCTAATTTTTATCCTCAAGAGATTCATGCCTATCAAGTTCTTCAAATTATTTTCAAATGTTAAAGTATGACTGCCACATGTCCTTAGAGTCTTTTTCATTCCTTGTTATAACCCGATCAACTATCATGTCTTCTTGAACCTCCTCATATACACCTTTATGAATGTAATATATTGAGATTATATGGTCTTCACCACATTCTTGTTAAAAAACTATTAAAATCTCACTAACTACTACAATATGATTTTCTTCCTCTTCCATGTTAAATGGAAGCTCCTCTATCCAACAAAGATCTTGTTCTCACCCCTGAATTAACTTTTAACTAGGAAGGATTAAATTTTATTCATATATATGACCCTTCTCTTATTAGCCACTTGATACATCTTGAGGAATGTTTTATTAGACCTCTAATACAACCACCATTTGAACATCTTAATCATAGCCTTCTTGAGGCTCATTTTTAGCTAAAACTAAAAGTTAGATCTCTCCATCATGTCCACTTGAATTATTCTACTCTACTCTCCACAAAACATTTACTCTAATGAAAATGGAAATGATGGGAGGGTAAGAGTAATGTCTAACTAGTGGAGCAATGGTATAATACTCATTGTCAAATGGGAATGCAATCATCAAGGGCTCCCCTTCACTTGCCTTCGATACAATAGGTCCTCCTTAAAAAAGGGATATGATGGGAGGGAAAATTGGTTCATTTGATAGAGAGGGATGAATATGCTCATGAGTTGGATTGGGGTTTTAATGAGTACTCTTCCAACATGGAAACTTGGGAGTAATGGACTCATTTAAGCATTCTTGGGGAAGAGGAAAAGAAACTTGTGCTAAATTTTATTTATTTTTCTCTTTATATTTAGTAATCATCTTATAAAATTATGATATACCTTCATAATTATTAATAATTATGACTTAAGGAATGGATGAGGAACTCAATAAACTTGGAAAATTTATTGGTTTGGATTTTACAACTTTCTCCCTCTTTTGATTTTGGATTGGACTATGAGAAGTGGGTGAGAAGCTTGGAAAATACCTTGTTTGAGGATTTTGAGAAACCCAAGGAAGAAAGTTTCCAAAATTTAGCTCCTCTTAATCAATTTCTATAAGATTAGCCTTGTTATCACTAATAATTTGAGATAGGCTAATATCAAGACAAGGATGGCTTAGATCAAAATGGGTATATAGGACTAATGGCAAGTTTGGAAAGGTTGGTATGAGGGTTGAAAATCTTAGTATGGCTAGTTATAAGTATAATTAGGGCCATATGAGGGTAACATAGAGTAATTTTAGGGTTTATATGACTCTTCATAGGGTTGATATGGATAAATAACTTGGACCAAGTTACAAACTACTTTAAAATCATCCAAGATATTTCATGTGGAAAGTAAAAAACAAAGGGTAATTGATTGGAAAGAATACCTGGGCTACTAAAACCAACTAAATTAACTCAAATTCACCATTAATTATTTTAAAAATTCCTCCAAATGATGATGTATTTAAGGAGAACATCAATTATCCTTCAATAGATGAAGTACGTTGAGTACTTATCTCGTTAGGCATTCCAAAAACTATTGATAATTTGAGTTGCACCCTTTGAGGGGGTATTTTAAGTATCCTCACTAAATTAACACAATGGGAAATCTCTAAGGCTACGAGATTCCTATGACTAGAGAAAACATCTAGAGAGGGTTGGATCCCTTGATGCTATACCTATATTATCACTAAATTTACTCAAATGCAAGGAAAAGAGAAAATGAAAGATAAAAATAATGGAATAAAGGGGTGATGTACCAAATATTAGTGTCCTCCACTTGATTATGATTACACTATGTGTACTTAGCTTGTTTTTATGTTAATATAATTCTAGATTTGAAACATGCATAAAATAAACTAGAAGATGATTTTAGAAAAGTAATCAAATTTTGGATTGAGTGCTTATGGATCTATAGACACTAAAATCAAACCTAGATGGTTATGTTGATGCTACTATATGAACATAATGCAAGTGTCTTATATCAAATACATTATATAAAAAGGATGTGACTATCTAGATGATTTTGGGTTTGACTTCACCTTCACTCTAGTGCATTCAGATTTGGGTCATAGATTCTTGATCCTCATGAATTTGTAAAAACCCTAGTGTTGTCACTTTGAGTTTCACCCTTTGAAGAGGTGTTTTAGGTCTCCTCACCCAATTAACACAATGGGAAATATTTAAGGCTATGAGTGACCTATGAATAAAAAGAACCTCTAAAGAGGGCTGGCTCCCTTGATGCTATGCCTAAGACTAATATTACACTTATTCAGATTTTTAAGGAAAAGGGAGAAGGAAAGCATGAAAGTAATGAATAGAAGGGGTGATGCACTAAATTTTTAATTTCTTCTACTTGATTATTATTTATGTTATGTACTAAAAAAATATTGAAATCTAATTTCAAAAATCTAAAATAGTCCTTCCAACATAAGTGTTTCAATATGGAGGTTATAACTAATGCATAAATTAAGAGGGACAATCAAGAGATCTAAAGGAAGACACTAGTGAAGATTTCTAAACTTAAACCCTTGAAATACTAATTGAAACACACCATATAAAATTTTATAAGGTGACTTACTCATAAAGAGGTAATAATTAAGTGGACAAGTGTAAAGAAGTTTAACACCATAACTATCATTCATCAATAATTCATCTTAAGAATACTAGATGTAAGATGGAAAATGCAAAATTCACCTTGTATTTAATTTAAAAGAAATAAATAAACAAAAATTTGTTAGGGATACACCATAAAAATATATAGGATCCTTTACAATGTTATTTTTAGAAGTATACATAGAATAATGGAGAAGAGAGAGAGAGAGAGAGAGGGTGGACATGTATGAATCCTATTATGACTATCATCTATCATAAACCTAGTTATAATGCCTAAATCAGGTGAATAAATAGTCCTATCATTAATATTTAACTTGTGATGGATTGGATTGATGATGGCCTTAGTGTAAAAGTGGCTCTTCACCTCCTATGATGCATCCTTTCTCTCTTGAAACTACCTTTTCTTGATTTATGAGTTATAAGTTTCTATCTTGACACATGTCATACTTGACATCCTTAAAATATTTATACTCCATTATTAAATATATAAATTAAAATGATATCTTGGTGAGAATGATAATTAATATTAGACATATTCACACTTTGATCTCTATTATTAGAACCTACACCTTCATTTCTAAACTTATTTGATCCAATGGGAGGCAATGAAGACAAGTCTATCTCTTAATCAAATACCTAGTCCTTGTTTGAAGACTATCATAACAATATTGTAAACCTCATGTATGTCATATATAATTTCATTTAATATTTTTCAATATTATATACCATCTTCATAGGAGTCTTCACATCTTACTATCAAGAGGTTTAGAAAGAGTTGTAAGTGTTCATGTAATAAAATCTCCATGTAGGCTTGAGACTTGTATAGGGGTTTTGTATATGATTCATGACATCCATACTGATGTTTCAAATATTATATATTATTTTAGGATTATTAAATATCTTGTTCAATCTTAAGGCAATCTTGAACAATTGATAGAGGCTTATTTTCTTCTTTGAGTGTCCTCAATGACATGACTAGTGGACTTCCTATGAATAGGCTCTCAAAATTGCCTATAGTCATTAGAATGATATTATATAAAACATGTATATCATTAAAAATATTTAATTATATGTCTATATGGGTATCATAAGGTTTTTTAATGCTATTTATGACCTTAGTAAGGTCTTCCACTTTAGCCTCTTGATGTAAGCAAGGAAAGTTTTCATCTTGAATTACTCTAGAGACTTTAAACCTACTATATCACCATGGGGATCTGTATAATGGTTAAATAAGGTCATTATACTTATTTATAAGCCTTAATATCTTATTCCAATGGTTAATAATACTTCACTCATTTAAATTCCTATAAATAGGCTTGGAAATGTAGTTTCTAGGCCATTTTTCTATACTTCTTCTCCACACATGCTAGGATTATGGATCCAATATGTGAGCATGAGTATTATATAGGTCATAAATGTGTTTTAAATGTATTTATTTCACATTGGATTCCATTTGGAGACCTAAATATTCATCAAGCTCTTTGAGGGCACAAAAGGCAAGTTTATATCTCTAATCTTCTTAAAAATTGTTCATAGAGTATAGGCCCTTGATTGATTAAAAAATTAAATTAATTTTGAATATAAAAAACTTAAAAAAATATTTTAAGGAAATTATACCCCATTCATCTTCTCAACCAACTTCCCATGTGAGAATGTTTACCTTCTCGAGCTTGTAGGCCTTTATGTGTGCATTTAAGATGACTATTTAGAGAAAAAAGGGATTTTTCATGCTTGTTTTTTATTTGAGACACATACCTTGGGTTATAATAACTCCCTAGAAGGTATATAAACAATTATCCAAGCATAATACTCCCTCAAAAGTCTTAAAAGCTATTTTAATCGATAGTTGGGGTTTATTAGAAATGTGACTATTTTAACCCTAATGACTCCCTTTCTGATGATTTATTCTCTTATGAAGGAGTCTAATACATTTTGGCATCTCCTTAATATTTAAAAATAATTTTATTCAACATCTTATCTCATTTATAATGTATTATTTTCACCTTTTTGATCATGTTCACACTTACAACTTGTGTGTTCTCTCTTAAAATTATCATCCTACTAGAGCTACAAAATTGATTTAACCTCTTATACATGTATCTAGATGGTTTAAGATGAAATATAGGATGTAAATTAAAATTTTAAATTCTTACTCATGAGAATAAACCTCTATAAATACATTAGAAATATCATTTCTTCATTCTACAGTCCTATAGGTGCATCTTCCAAGCTTAAACACTATTGAAACCCTGCCTTAGATTAGAATTTTTACCTATAGGGATGTTTAAGTTATATTTGAGAAAAAATTAATTATATTTGGTTCACTTTAGACCTCCTCTAATTTTATAAACAACATAATACTTTACTATAACCCTTCATTCTTAAACTGTAAACTTGACATCATGCATTTGAGTGTGCACACATCAACTATCTTCTTTTACTATTTTTGACCATGAATGATCTTGAAGGAGTTTAAGGGATTTGGTTAAGGTCTGATCATTAATATGGATGCCTCAATAATTCATTAAGAGTCTTAATTTTTATTTCAAGTCTGCTAGTTGTTTTTCATCCTTGAAACCTTATTTAATAACACTAGATCAATGGCCTTGAGCTTGCCACCAATAAATTCTTATCAAGGATAATCATGAATAGTTTTATAACATATTGGATATTATATATGTGTCTCATACACTTCCACATGAGTGTATAAGTTCCTATTTCATATGGATTATTCACCAATACATCAAATATGTTTGTTTATCAGTATACATTTCCTTTACTTGAAGCCTATGTACTTGGATTAGTACTAGAAAGACGCTTAGGAGATGAATGAAATATTGGTGAAACATGTAATGGGATATTATGGGTTATTAAATATGTATATAATGTTATTTACTTTTTTTATGAGCCCTAAAACCCTCAAAATGATCAAACTAACCCATAACTTGCATATTCTCAAAACCTGCAGACCTGTACCTTCACATTTGACTCATTCATGTATTGAATGATTGATTGAATATGGTGTATGTGGGATTATTATATAATTAAATATACATCATAGGATACCATTTTAATCAATTATCTCACAAACTCATTCAACAAGGGAAATCCAAGACATTGGGGATTTAAAGGAATCTAACTTGTTAATGATGGTTCGAAAAGATTTACCTCCTAATCCAAAAACTATTGCCATATATTTGATGGGAATAGGGGTGGTTAACATCCCATAATTTAATTTTTATTTATTAATCATCTCCTTCATGTAAAAACCACATCAAAATTAATCTTCTTGATTGTGCTTGTAAACTTGCAAACCCATTGGAGGAGTTGAGTAGGTTTTTGTCTTATTTTGACTTTTACCATCTTATTGAGCATGGGGTTGAGCCTAGAGAATATATATTTTTCCTTGAATTTTGGCTAATATGTGTTCTTTATTTTAATGCACAACTCTTTATTCTCATAAATACATAATATTTTGCATAGTCCACTAGTAAATGCTTGACACTTTACTATAGCTTTGTGCTTTCCTTTATGACTTTTGACATTATCTTGGTGCATTTTGTATTACATTATATGTATACCTTTTTTTATAGTTGTATATTGTTTTTTTCATTTTTTCTGGGGAGTAGGAAAGTTACAGACTCAAAACTCATAAATTTGAAGATAAACTTTCTTTCTTAATTTTTAAGGGCATACTATTTATTTTTGTCTTTAATATTAGATATAAGTTTATTGTACATTATTTACTCTCTATGAATGTATAGTATTTTAATGTGGCTATAGTCTCCTTTTGTGTAGTTCTGAGCTCTTTGTTTTCATGTATCACTTTCACTAACACCTCAAACTTATTCATTTAATTTATTCACAATATTTATCATTTTTAAATTAGCATTTTTTTTATCTTTCATTTTAGCACAAACTTAATCTTTCTTTATAATGATGATACCAGATTTCATTGCTCTTAATCTTTATGATAGTGATTTATTCCTTCTTTGTTATTTCTATTGTTTTATGCAAGGTCCTTAACACTTGTCATTTCAAATATTTGATTTTATATATAACACAATTTTTATTTCCTTCATTTAGGAGAATTTCAATTATCTCTCTTCATTACAATTATTAAAGGAGTTCTACCTCTCTCTGTGGCAATGGTAAATTATGAATCAAAACTTCAAAATATTAAGCTCATGGTAATTGATTTTCACAACTAGTTCTTTTATAATATTAATGCTTAAACTTTGAAAAATTTAAAATTATGTTTGTTTCATCAACCATTAATATATAAAATATAAAATAAAGACATTTTTTTTTAATGCTCGTAGTAATCCTTGTTTTTATCTCGAAAGTAATATTCACTATGTTAAATTAATATTTCTCCATCCTTCGAACTCACTTAAGTTACAGTGTTTGATTTGGACTTACATTTACAAGTTAATTTTTTCTAAAGCAAATTTACTTTTACAAAGGATTATTCTCCCATACTGAAGGTGTTTTTTTGTTCTAAATCAAGTTACTTGTCATAAATTTATATACAAACAAAATCCTTTTACACTATTAGTTTTTACATAATTAAACTATTTTTATCTAACTTATTCTTGACTTGTGCTTTTTCAAAGGATTTTAAATTAGATATTTTTTAGATTTTAAGAAGTTTAATCAAAATATTTATTCCAAAAGTGATGAAATTATTGATCTTAAACATAAAATTCAATGTCAAAATTTTACTTTCAGTGCTTTGTAAATCTCTTTTAATGCTTACACAGAAAAAAATTAAACTTCTTTTGACGCTTTAAATGTTAAAATTACATATTTCACACATGATAATAGATATAATTTTGAACTTGAATGTTA
Organism: Torreya grandis; assembly: GCA_037957365.1. Taxonomy (NCBI): domain Eukaryota; kingdom Viridiplantae; phylum Streptophyta; class Pinopsida; order Cupressales; family Taxaceae; genus Torreya; species Torreya grandis. The sequence continues at coordinate 777,096 of JARHVA010005808.1, read as the reverse complement.
TTATAAATAAACATTCACTCCTTTTAAGACTCCTACTAATCCCAATTTATGCATTATGTACTCTATGTAGTATTTGAGTGGTGGTATTGGTAAAATTGAAACTATCATTCTTGATCATATTTTGCTTAATTATAATGCAAATTATAAAGGTATAGATTTTAATTATTAAGTTACCTATAATTTTAATTTGAAAGTATATTGTCCTTCACATTGAAGGAGTTATCATTCAAATTTTTCTAATTGTAATGTTTACCATGATCATTTTATGAGTAAAAATGATAAAATTTATGAACATCATGGTAAACATGGGAATCATATCTCTAAATCTTGGAAATTACATTCATGTAGATATTTTGGTAAATCTACTCATGACACTTTGCATTTTATAAAATGACTAAAACACATACCTCTAAAGTTAAAACTATTTGGATATCTAAAGATAATGTATCTTCTAGATACTTTGATGTGCATTCATACGATAATTCTTTGATTACTTCATGATGGATATATTTTTTAAGTGACACATATTATTTCTATCTCTTTTGATAAACAATTTTTAATGCATTCCTTGATTTTATGTTGCAAAGGAAATATGCTTTGATTGGAGATTTGTATTTTGACTAATATATTTTCATTTAGGATTTCAAACTTTGTGATGGAAGTTGTCTTTTTCTCAATTTACATTTATTAGATCTGATTTTATCACATTATTTATATGTATATCATTTTTATGGCATATTGGTTACTTAACTTGAAAAGTAGTGTTAGCTTGTTTTTTTCTAGGGTTTAGTGGATCATTTCTATTATAAAATTTAATGGATAAATGGAATATATTATAACCTTCATAAATTTCAATAATTAAAAAATAAATTATTTATTATTTATTAAATATGGGTTGAAAAATCTCAAGTAAATAAATAATAAAATATAAGTTATTTATTACTTACCATTCATTTAAAAATAAATTATTGGGGAAGGATGGACCTATTGGTTAAAACAATCATCTCCCCTCATCCCCATTGTAAATAGGGCTTTAAACCTATTATAAATCACCTCAAACACCCTATGAATTTTATATTTACATGTGACAAATATTTTCAAATTTTTTTTAAAGGTTTATGTGAAGAAGTGAGAAGTTTAAAGCTATGTATTTGGGTTAATTATTTCTCTATTATACTAGTATAATCACTTCATGGAGTTTTTATCTATTGGAAGTTTTTCCACATTAAATCATTTGATCTAAATGTTCTCATTTTGTGTGTGTGTGTGTGTGTGTGTGTGTGTGTGTGTGTGTGTGTGTGTGTGTGTGTGTGTGTGTGTGTGTGTGTGTGTGTGTGTGTGTGTGTGTGTGTGTGTGTGTGTGTGTGTGTGTGTGTGTGTGTGTGTGTGTGTGTGTGTGTGTGTGTGTGTGTGTGTGTGTGTGTGCGTGCGCGTGCGCGCGCGCGCATGTGCGTGCATGCGTGTGTGCGTGCGTGTGTATACATATACATACATACATATTATAAATTGTTAAATATTCAAATTTAGATAATATTTAAATTATTTTACAAGCTTGGTTTGGCCTGGTATAATATCATAAGAAGAATAATTTTGATCTTTGTGGAGGCCTATCTATTTATTACTTGATCACCTGAACCTCCATTCAAGAATTACAAAAATGATCTTGAGCAACCACTATTAAATTTTTGAATTATTTTTCTGCATGGGCATGGTTTTAGGCATTAATGAGTTTGAAAATTTTAAAAATCCATTGTTTATCTTCAAAGTTTTTTTTTAAGGCTCTAGTTGTATCACAGTGAAGTTTCAAAGCATTTTACAAAATTTCAGATTTTGAGAAGGCCATTTCAAGCTCTTAAAATTTTATTATCTCTACTTTTTTTCCATTGTACTCCTAAACAATTAATATAATAGTCCCTATTTGTCAAAATATAATTTTTAATGTTTTATTAACATCTACAAATAGATTCAGGAAGGTTGGAAAATTTTCATGTAGTTTGTTGACCTATTCAAGTCACTATGAGCACTACTGCATCTATAGGAGTTCTATATATCTACTTGGAGTGTGTTATATTAATGTGAATGTTTTTAAATAGTTTTATGAAATATTTATAAAAACATTATTTATTAAAATCAAATATTTACATGCAACTTTAAAGGGGACCCATGTCTGGTTTAACTTATTAATCTAAATGTTAAAAACTTTAATTTGTTTTTAATTTTTTTAATTTACATGCACATATTAATTTATATATTTATTTTATTAATAAATTATAAATAATAAGGTTTATATATATATATTCATTTATTATTATAAAGCTTTAGCGTAGATGAGTTGAAACCTAGTTCTTTAAAGAAACAAGTAATTATATAATACATCTCTAGATTCTACTTGTACATTATTTATACATTAGTTACAAATCTGATCAATTTATCCTTCTTATTTAACTTTTTTCTATTATGGATTGAACATCGTGTATGAAGAGGATTCTTAGATATTTTTGATGATCACACATTCATCCTTGTAAATTTTGGTGACACTTTCTCTTATTATTTATTTCTCTGACTTTTGTAATTTCTCTTGAAAGAAGTTTCTATTAAAAGGGAGTATTATATAATTTCAACTCCCTTCCTTATTTTTAAAAGGTTCTTTTCTCTTTTTAATGCCACATTAAGATTAAGGGAGAGTGTTAGAGATTAACCTTATTTGGGTTCATTTAGTCATCTAGGATTATCCTAAGTCTCTTTTAGGTGTGCATTTATTATAATTATAAATTCACTTTATCCCAAATTTATGAGATGTCTCTCACATATCTTTTCCACTTGTAGGATTTGGGAGTTACTTGCAAAAGTAACTCCTCCTCTCAAATGTAACACACTTCCCCTCACTCTCTTTTGAAATATGAAACTTGGAACACACCAAGGAGGCTTTTTAAGGTCATTATGGTATTATTATAACTCCCTCATCCTTCCTCTTCCTCTATATAAATATCCCTCATCTCTTATTATTATAAATAACATGATGAATCTTGATCTTGAATTATTTTTATGCCTCTTGTATTTATCCAAATCTTCTATCATTCTCTTAGCTTATAATTGATATTTTACTTGGATTTCATTACATACAAGGATTATAATAGATTGTGGGGTTATTATTCATTTGATGGTTTTCCCACTTGTCAACTCTCGTCTCTCTCTCTCTCTCTCTCTCTCTCTCTCTCTCTCATGGTTTATTTCACTTTGTGAGGTAACATTTTTAAATTTCACAATATTTTCAATGATTAACTAATGATATAGGAAAATAATCTAATATAAATTATCTTTTAGATATATTTCAATGGAAATTGGTTGGTTGGAATGGCTACATCCTCAGCTAAGCATGTCTATTGTAATATTTTATTTAATAAAACTCTTCAAAATATCCCTATTTATCTAATGTATTAATTAAAAATGCTGAGGTTTATTTCTAAAAAAATAGAGAGAATCTAAATAATATTTATTTAGATAATTATGGAAGAAAAAAATATATTTTACCTAGTGGCTTGGGATATAGTGTGCCTTCTGAAGGGATTTGGAGGTTTAGGTATTTAAAAAATTAAGTTAATAAATAAAGAACTAATAGCCAAAATTGGATGGAGGTTTCTCAAAGAAATTAATAAATGGACTAAAATTATTAGATCTAAGTACCTTGATACCTATTATTTTTATATACTATTGTTAATATAAACTCTACCAAAGGATTTATGTTTTTGGATATTTTTATAAAATAGTAAGAAACTGTTATGGAAAGGAAATAAGTGAACTATTGGTTTAGGAGAATGTATTTTATTCCAGGAAGATGATTTTATTATAAATTACACTCTTATCACTATATATCATTTGAAAAAAATCATTGAATATATCAAAATGAAATAAATATAAAGAGTTGTGGATTATGAAGATGATAATGATGCATCTAGAACAAGGAAAAACATATTCTTAGATAACCCAAATTAGGAAGAAAGAAATATACTATCTAGTATTAATGATATTCTTAACAGGGTAAATTTAAGTAGAGTTAGGAGGAAATATCAAATTGTGTGGATGGACTCATTAGATGGTAACTAATGATAGAACCTCACTAGGTTCCATAATGAAAACTACATTTTTTTTTTGAATAAATTATCTTTTGAAATGAAATTTAACTAACTCATAACCCACTGAATGTACCAAATAAACTCAATGATTATACACCACTTAAATACTTTAGTACTATATTTAAAATACCAATATGAAGTATATACAATAATTACATAATCTGATCTAAGCATATACACATTCTATGAATTAACCTTAAAAGCCGCTCAATGATGCATAAACAATAAGATGCATAATGGTACAAAATTCAATAAATAAAAGAAAAAAATACATTATTCAACATAAATTAAATTTTATTATAGAAAAACATTTAAAATAAAATAGTGCAAATACCATTGGAATATTTTACAATAATTAATGAATGTCCATGTATGCCAACAACCACCAATGTAATAGGCAGTTTAATAGTATAATGTCATAATACATCAGTACAATAGAACTAAAATAGGTCAAATAATAATAAAAAAATATAGTAGTTATGAGTATGTGTCAATAATTATCTTGATTAGATGTAGAGAGGGAGAGCATCATCTACATGTAATAATTATCCAGATTAGATTTAGAGAAGGAGAGCATCCTCTAGGTGTTTTACCTCAAACCATAGACTATTAGTTTCCCACACACCTCCACACTAGGAGTGGCCATTCCATTGATAAAAATTAGACAATGAAAATGAAGACATTAATACATCATCTATAATAGTGTGTAGTACTATCACTATTACATACAAGAGCCATGCAGACCATTGAATACATCCTCTATCAAATATGAATTCACACATGCATGTAAACTAGAAAGTACAATGGACAGAATATGTATACAAATATAACATTATTTTGTCTAAATATTTTCATTATAGGTTTTAGACTTATAATAAATTTGGGTCATAGTCCAAAACAATAATACTTTATGTTAAAATACATATAAATTATTATCCTTCATGTAAACTGAAGATGAGTGATTTATGAGAAGGCTTCCTAAAATTCATCACTCATAATCCCTTAACATGGAATATGACTTTGTGAACAACCTAAAAAATAGTATCTATCCATATAAAATCATTACAAATAGTCTAAATAGCAAGAAAATAATAGTTTACTTTATGAGGTCTTTTAAACAAGGTTCTAGAAGCATAATAATTTTAATGTGAAAAACACAAACTTCTAACATCTCACATAAAAAAATCATATTAACATTTAAGTTACCTAAATCAACATAATGGCATTTTAAAAATTGGTCCTAAGTAAGGATGTAAATATCACATTTATGTTTTAGGAAATTTAATCCCACCATAATTTTTATTGACCTATTTTTTCATATGTTGAGCATTTAATGCTATAAATTAATCAATAACATCAATGATTCATATTGAAATAAAAATTAATTACATGTTATAGTTATATCCTAATATAGATAAGCATATCTATCCATTTAGTTATTCATAATTATATTTATCTTCTAAGATTAGTATTTTTAACTCATAACCTCTAATAACCATTTTTATACCCAGACTACTCATTGGGGTAAATTAAAAATTTATCCATAGTACTAATAAATTATGTTACTTTTATTTTAGTCATGCATAAGACTTCCTAGAGATTTCTAATTTAAGTTGAGTCCTCCTCTGACCATATTAACTTAGCATTCATCAACATAAGACATAAATTTATTTAAGAAATATAATATCTCAATGTATGATCTAAAAGAGACATTATTGTTTAATTTTAAGATGTTATGAATTCTAATAAAATACTAAATTATAAGTCTTAATAGTTTATCTATCTTGAGACAACTTCTCAATCAACCCCCAACCTCCTTATTGTTTTGTGATCCCAATAATAATCTATATGTTTCTAATTTTATGTTTGTATTAAACTTAATAAAATTACGCTATACGATTTTACATCACCATGAACCCAACCTAGAATATAATTTAGGTATTTTAATAAATACTAAATAACAAGGAAATCCATACTGATATGCAATTTCTATAGTTAATCTAGAACTATATTCCACAACTGTATGGTAAATATATTATTAAACTATAGTTTTATTGTAGATACAACCAAGTATTTTTAACACTTTAAATAAATTCCATTGTCATCATACAAGAATACTCAAATGTATTCAAACATATCACATTTTTTTTAAGTTCACAAACATAAATTATAATTTCCAAATCATAATAATATTCATAACATTTCTTATCCATTTGGATGGGTTTAAAGCATTTATGACATATTTATTCAAAAAAAACAAATAATGTTTTTGTAAAAACTACTTAGACAACCAATTAAGCCACTATAGTATATAATCTAGGTATTAACCCTAGTAATTGTTCATCTTTATGGTCTTCAAGTGAGATAAAAATCGCACCCCCCAGATCAATATGGATGATTATATCTATTTTTATAGTAAATTACATATATAAAACAAACACCATCAAAAATAATAAATCCTTGATTTTAAAATGATAAAACATGACCATAAGGAAAGATTATCCAAAACAACCATTTTTACAAACCCATATTTTAATACATTTTAAACATGCAAAGAGATTATTTCAAAAAAAATGTGCAATTTGTTTAATAAAAATAAAGGATAAGATAGTAGAAAATAAAAATAAAAATTATATCCTTTCAAATAAACAAAAAACTCCATATATCCACAGATGCAATTATTTATGATGGTGCTTGCCTAGAAATGTAGAAAATGGAAGTCGATATTGTTCACCAAAAATTCTCCAAACATTTCTTCTTGATACTATTATTTATCTCTTCTTAATGCTATTATTTAACTTAGTTTGTATGTTATATATTTTAGACATACTCCCCTATTTATTTTCATTTCCCATTAATTTATTGATGATAATGTTCTGCATGCCTCTACATTCTCTCCAAGAATCTTAAAGTTTACTCTCTACTATTTTAAACCACCACTACTCTAATTTACTGTAACTTCAGTCAAATTTGAGTCCAACACAAATGGGAAATGGCACAATGCAGATTTTGTCCTTTAATTATCATGAATTATCTCTATTAATATCCATGAAAAGTCAAAATAACACATCATATGCACATTTTTATGTTTTGCCACAAAGCCCACAAAACCCTAAAAATAATAATGTGTTTTTTTATATTAAAAATAATGCACATTACATATAAACTCATTAAAATATGCTCCAAAAACATTAACAAGTATATTTTTATTACCTTAGTCTAAGATTCACGACACCTTTATGCAATGTACACCACTTTGGTGGTCTAATATTTTCATGCGTTTCTATATCAATAAAAAGGAGTTTATTTGTCACTAAGTTACTCTCTTAAGAAAGCCTTTTATTTTTAATGTACACCAAATTGTTACAATGAAATATTTTTATTTTTGAGATATAGTTAAAAAATAATATCAATAATATGACTCAGGAAATGAAACAAACAAGTAATTAGCATAATGATACACTCTACAGGCAAGAATAATAGAAGTATGTTTTGTGAGAAACACAAGAACACACTCAATGTGTAAGAATAATTTATTTTAGTTATAGGTTAAGACCCTCAAGAAAACCAAATATAGATATGAAATAATAATCACAATGGGCAGGCCACCAAAAGTAACTACATAAAAGATTATTAGGAGAATCTATCCATCATAGGTAACAAAAAAAACTATAAAACTATTATTATTACAAAATAATGTGTGTTTGTGTGTGTGTGTGTGTGTGTGTGTGTGTGTGTGTGTGTGTGAGAGAGAGAGAGAGAGAGAGAGAGAGAGAGAGAGAGAGAGAGAGAGAGAGAGAGAGAGAGAGAGAGAGAGAGAGAGAGAGAGAGAGAGAGAGAGAGAGAGAGAGAGAGAGAGAGAGAGATTATTCTATGTTTAATCTATATGCCCTTAACTATCCTAATATTCCACCCTCTCTCATATTATTCTCTCTTTGTATACTGCTTAACAAAGATGAGACAATCCTACATATAATCCAAAAATAAATAGTTACTCCATTATTAAAGATGTAATTTTGAATAATAAATAAAAATAAATGATATAAAAACCACTATATCATCCATGTCATATTAAATCATAGTTATATATTTTCATCTAAAATCATAATATTGATACTAAATATGTAAATTAAAAAATATGTAAGTTTAAATAAATTAATATATACACACATAAACACACACATATATAGACACACACACATAACATTTAGATACACACACACAAAACAAACACAAACACACACACACACACACACACACACACACACACACACACACACACACACACACACACACACACACACACACACACACACACACACACACACACACACACACACACACACACACACACACACACACACACACACACACACACACACACACACACACACACACACACACACACACACATGTATATATGTGTATAATATATTTCACAAATTATAAACTTACAAATCAATAGTATTAATATTTATTTAAAACAAATGTTGTTTTCTAAATATAGGTCAGGATGTAACATCACCATGTTAAATAGATCATCATCTTGATGAATTTATTATAAATAAACATGTTTACAAATAAGTTAAGTAAAATATGTAAATTAATAAATGAGTAAAAAACTAATAAAATTCATCATAGTCCTCCCAAGTGGTACTATATTAAAAATAATGGTCCCATTAGAACTTGCATTGATACAAGTCTTTGTTAGTCAAGATAAACTTGCATGTTTCAATTATTTTGATTGGTTATATTGTTACCACTTACGGATCCAAAACTTGTAATGCATTCAAATCAAGTAAAGTGAAGGATCATCCATATATTTTAAAAAATAATACATTTGAAACACATTATGAAATTATGCTAAATTTGGTGGTAAATCAAGATTTTAAGAAACATGGTTAATCGTTTATAGAATCTAAAAAGGTCCTACACATGTAAGTGTTAATTTAGTTGAGTTACAAAATTTGATAGAGCTATTTTGTGTTTTAACATGTTGAAAATTTTTGTATCCAATTAAGAATTGACAAATTATTATTATTATATTAATGCAACTTTCCTATCTATCATTGGCTTTAACCAACCTTTATCTAATAAATTTCACTTATTCTTCCATTTTAGCAAGCATTTTAGGTCCAAAAACCACTTTACATTCTAATATATCCCAACTGATAGGTGATCTACACTTTATAACATACAAAGCCTAAAATTATGTGATTTTTAAATCTAAATATAATGATTATTATAGTAAAACTTAACTAATGGAAGGTACTATTATCACTTGTATTATTGGTTTATGAAATAAAGACACATTAGGTCCTCTAAAACCTAATTTAATCTCTTAGTTTTCTCATCTATTTTAGGATGATGGGTTGTATTGAAATTAATTTGGGTTTCTAAATTTACATTTAAGGTTTAGTATGACCTATAATTTATGTGAGGGTCTTATCTATATCTTCAAATTTATCCCTAATGTCATTATTCTACCTCTCAAAACTAATCATTTTATCAGTAATAAAACCAATATAGGTAGTCAGTTACACCTTCTTCTCCTTGGTGTAATATAGACCATCATTAAAATTAAATTTATTGATTTAGGAAAAAGTGATCCTTCATTAACCATCAAAGTAAGGCTTTGTGTAGATTAACCTCCTAACCAATCCAGTCTAATTTATCTTGATTTTTGATGGAATTAACTTAAGAGTATAAATCCAATCAAAAATAATTTTTGTGGGAAGTATCAATAGTAATTTTATCATCCAAATTGAGATTATCGACACATTATATGATACTATATATAAATTCATCCACTTTGTGTATTGGGTCTTCATTAAAATGATCCTTGATTCCCACTAGGAAATCCTTATCATTATTTTTAATATAAGGGTTGGCTAAATTATAAACATTATCCTTACCCATGAGAATAGGGTTATTGGTTTTAAGGTAAACCCATTCCTAAATTTTAATACATTTTAATGTTGGATATATTTTTTGGAGATCATTGCATATATCAAAAAGCTATTCACCAGTTGACTTGTCTAGCTCAGTGAGGTCTGTGTATAATGAGGTCATGAGATTGGTCTAGACCAATATTATAATTTTAACATGAAATAAATATATCTTAAAATGGTATAATTATATCATAATATCATACATATTCATCAATATTCCTTGGAAATGGTCATGCAGGTGATTGAAGGTCATTGTCAACATGACTGTGCTTCAAGGCAAATTAGTAGTTTTGCGTAAACAAGTTATAGTGATGAGTTTGAGACTCTATGCCTTGATTTGAATAATATAATATACATGGTTATTATATGTGGTAATTTTATTTCCTATCCATTATTTATATAAATTTTGGTACTCAGTGAAATTAGTAAAAAATTTGAAGCCAAAATGGCCTGACTAGCTGAGTGAGGTCTATGAGAATGACGGTCAACAAATTGGTCTACAAGACCAATAGTTAACATTAGAGATTTTGATATTTTTTTGTATTAATTTTTAGTATCATTTTAATTAATTTTAATTCCTTGAGTGTATTATTTTAGGTGTCATAAGTTCAAGTTTCCATGACTATGTTTTGAGGCTAGTTGGCGGTTTTGAGTGGGCTACTTGTAAAGAAAGGTTTGAGTACTTTTGCTCTGAGTTATGAAGTATAAATAATATGTTAATGACCCTAAGGTCATGTATATTTTTTATATATGATTTTTTTCCATGGTTGTTTTTCAAAATTTTGCTTATGCTTCAGTTGTTTAAGATAGAATTTATGGGTATGTGCATGCCTAATTATGAACAATGTTAATGGTGTGCTTCAAGTGGTGGTTGAAGATAAAAAGTGTTATGAATCCTATATGAAATTAATAAGAGTATATTTTAGTGTAATATTAGATGATAATTTTATATGTGAAGTTGAAATTTTTCCAAGGAAGGCAAAGTGTAACGTGTCCCGAAGTAGACCTAATGGGATTAGGTCTTCATGAGACCTAAATATGAATTAGGGCCTAATTGAGGTATGTCAAACCTAAAAGGACTCAAATAGACTTGATAAATGTTTATTATATTTCATAATATATATTCCATGGCTTAACTAAGAGGGTAAATTTGTTTGGTTGACTAAGAAGGATATGAACAAGAGACTTGTATAAATACAAGGAAATTTTAGGCCTATGTGTGTGTGTTGAGAACAAGTGAGTAAAATAATATATTAAATACTAGTAAGAGTTATTTTATAAAATCAAGGGAGTTTAGAGGATATGTGATTAAAATTTAACATAGGTTCTATGTATGAGGATCAAGTTCATATGACCTAATCAGTCTTGAAGAGACCTAATTGAGCGAAGAGACCTAGAAGGTAGTTTGAGAGGGATAAGAGTGTGGAGAGATAAGAAAAAGGTGATCATCATGTATTATATGATAAATAAGGATTATTAAATTTGATCAAATAAATTATGTTTTTTATTTAGTTTTGATTCATCTAAGGGGTTGGTGTCTCCTTGTAAGTTGGTGCTTGCTAAAGCCTAACTGAGTTGGTGCTTAGATAGTTGGGGTTAGTGATCCATGTGATGTGATTGCTTAACTAAATTTGATTTTTGTATTATATGAATATAGTCCATTGTATATATTAGTGGGTTTAATCCCTATTATGTTTTTACCATACATGTGATGTGTTCTTATGTTTGATGTTTATGTGGATAGGTGTTTATATATGTTAGATCTATATACTTATTTTAAATGCTCTATGATTGCTTAAGTGAAATTTATAATAAATTTTTTGAATACTAATCACCACCCCCACCTCCCCCCTTAACTTAATAATTTTTATTATAACAACCCAATAATGCAATTAATGAAGGTAGTAAGGCCTCAAGTGTGAAGAACATTCCATAACTTTAGCATCTTTGTAATCTTGTCCATAGACATAGGTGCAACAATATTCAAATGACCTCCCATATTGTAATGAAGAATATATTTCATTTCAAAATTATGATTTTAACATTGAGTCTTAGTACTTCTACATCAAGTGTTATAAATTATATAGTTAATGACTTTAGAGTGATCCCTTATCAAAATAAAAAAATAATGATGGTTAGCATAATATGACCAATCAAACCCATTATTATTTCCATCATTAATAATATAATAGTTCTCAAGTAGCCCATTGAACAAAGGCCATCCAAACCTAAAGGATTGATATTAAGTTTTTATTTTTTATGATATAATTAATATGGTTTGGTAATTTCTCCACCATTTCAAATATTGAATTGAGGTGCCATAACTCCTCTATTATCAAGAAAATTAGTTATCATGTTTCGCTCATGATAAATATACTAAAATTTTATGTTCTAGAAGCTATAACTTAGATGATAAATTTCATCAATGATGTGTGAGATGGACCAAAAATTTCATAAATGATGTGTGAGATGGACCAACTCAAAAAATGTTTATTATTAATGTAATTAATAATATTGAGAAAGTCACCTTCAATGAAGATATTTTGAAAGGAAAGATTAAGAGTTAATTGAACACCCCACATGGCAACAAATTCCTCAAATAAATGATTGGTTTGAAAACCCATACTTATTTCATAGTCATAAATAAAAAATCCCTGATTATCCTAGATCACTCCTCTTCTTCCTAAAAGGGTAGTATTTCCTTTGAAATCTCCATCAAAACAATGAGTGCTATTCTCATCAAGAAATGAGAATAAGTAGTGATATTCAACTCCTTAAACATGAAAACTCTCAAATTTTCTCCATTTGGAACATAAATTCTCCCATTGAACCTCATTATCTTATCTTTCTCAAAAATAAATCCTTCACATCTATGGTCTTAAGGATTTTATATTGGATATTTATTGAATTTCTCATATAATTCATCTCTTGGTGAGAATCTCAAAACATAATCTCAAAAGGTACTTATGATAGTAACTATTTCTTATATGTACCTTATGTAGTTAAGAACTTATACAACCCTATTTTATTTTCCTTATATATCTAACATCAATAAAATAATTAGATATAAACTCTAACCATTTTTGGAAAGTATTGAGATTTGGTTATGTGAAGATATAATTGAGCCCTAGATTATCTCTTTTGATATTGAATAGTTTACCCAAACAAATAATGCCTCAAAACATGTAAGGAATGAACTATTATGGCCAATTATAAACAATGTAGAGAATAATTATCCTAATAATTATTTATTTTTATATACTTATATACTTATATACTAATACTAATATTTCTTTTCACATACTCTACCTAGGTCATCCTCAGATGTGTTTGTTACCATAATGAAATGGCCATTTGGATTTGGAACTTACAACATGTGTATAAGTAAGCCTATCTTTTAGGATCTTGTAGGATTCTTAACACTCATCACTCCACATAAACCATTATTCTTTCCATTTAAAATAGGTAATGGGGTTATCTATTTTTTGAAAAATTGGGTATAAATTTCCTATAATACCCTCCTAAACCCATAAAAATATGCACCTCATGACCATATGTGGGTGTTAGCCATTCCATGATGGATTTAATATTTGTAGGATCCAATGATATTATTTTAATTTAAATGATATGTTCCAAGTATTTTTTATTTTGTTAAATAAATCACACTTAGATAGTTTCCATAGAGCTTATGTTTCTGAAAGCATTGTAAAATAAATGCAAGTTCTCAACATGATCTTCATTTCTCTTGGAGTATATTATAATATCATCTGGGAAGATGAGGAAAAATTGATTTAGATAATAATTGAACACACTTTTCATGAAATTCATGAATGCTATAGGTGCATTTTTTAGTTTGAAAGGAAGAAATATAAATTCATAGTGCTCATACCTCATCTTGAAAATAATTTTATGAATATTTTTCTCCTTGATTTTCAACTGATTGTACCCTACTCTAAGGTCATTCTTATAAAATAATGTTACATCTCACATTTGATCAAAAAGATCATCAATATGGGGTAAGGGATAATTGATATTGATTATTACCACTTTCAACATTTTGTAGTCCATACATAGATGAAGAGTACCATCCTTATTAATAAATACCATTGATTCACCCCATGGTGAAACACTTAGTTGAATTAACCCTTTAAATAACATCCCATGAATTTGGGATTTTAATTCAACTAACTCTATTTTTCTCATTATGTAGAGTGTCTTGGATTGAGGCTCTAATTTTGAAATGATATCAATTATGAAGTAAAATTCCATTTTAGGAGGTAATCTAGGTATATATTCTATAAATACACCCTAAAATTAATTAAAAAAGGGATAATATTCAAATGTATGCTTTTTAGGTTCTTCAATCTCATTTCTATTAACTTTGAACACCTGACACCCTTTAAGCCTTATTTAATTGAGTGGATGAGATCTACCTTAGTTTTGACTCCTTATTCTCACCTTGAATTTGGGGCTAATTTCCAAAATCATCCAAACATTCAACCTTATTTACGAAGCAATCAATATTTTCCTTGTGTTTTCCATAGCCAATTAACTCATAATATCACATAATATGACCATAGAGGAGCTTAAAAAAATATAATATGATGCTGAAACTAGGTAATTCCATCTCTATTTCTACAAGTCATTTATCTAATTTTAACTTAGACTAATTACCATATTGAATCATCTATGCATTTTACATGTGCCTAGTTTTTCTAGGTATTTTATTAAGCAAACTATGAAAAATGGAACATTCTATAGCTTAAGTATCTATCGAAATAGAAATAAAAGGAATAATAAAATTACCTAAAACTTCCATTGGAGAGATTTAAAAACTCAACTTGATGATTTCCAACTGCTACATGGAATCACTCTGGGAAATTTACCTATTACATGGGTGATTATTAAGGGTTCTTGAATTTACTTCTTATCTTCCACCAAGGATAATCTTTTTCATAGTGGTCTCTCCCACAAGTGAAACATATACAAGGTGGTATTATTATTTCAAGTTATTTACCTCGTATTATTCCTTTGTTGAATCCATTACTTATTTTTTTACCCATGAAACATCATTGAATATGGGAATTTTGTTTTCGAATATGGTTTTCAAATCCCCATTGTGCTTCTAATTAGTCTTTTTGAAAGAAGGTTTTAGGCCAGTGAACTTCTTTCAATACTTATCTATGACTTATACAAGTGTGTTTAGATTATGATATTTATTAACAACCTTATAAAATACTTGATCCATGGAAATAGGTCCATTTACATTGACCTCACAATTGATCTATGGCCTTAAACTCATGATGAAATTTTTGATTCAAAAAAGTTTATTTTTTTGATATTAGGGAATACATTTGAGAATTTTTATAAACTTATCCTAATATTTTATTACTAACAACTTACCTTGCTTCAAATTTATAATTTATTTAGATTTCTATAAAAATAAAATTATGATAACTAACTTACCTTGAATAACATAAAAAACTTATCTCTAGTGGTGGTAGTGGAGTCAAGACTCATTTCCATATTTTTATTGACACACTAGCTTGTTGTTTCACTAACTATTTGGTATGTTCCCCATACTACTTTGGTCACCTTATATTAATTTAAAATTTATAAATACTTATCCATTTCTATGATTAAACCTTTCAACCCATCTCCCAACATTATTCCATTAGATTTAGGTGGATTCACCTTTTTCATATCATGTGTAATTTCTATAGCCATGTGTACTTTTGTAACTTGATGCTCTTCAACATTATATTACTTTGGATTATATTCATGACCTACCAATTTTTCCTTAGGTTATTATTATTATTTATATCCATGCCCATGCACCTCCTATTGTAGGTATAAAATTATTTCTCATGTCTCATTCAAGACTACAAAGATTTGATCAAGCTTAACAACCTTCTCTAATACTAATAGGTTGGGATTAGGTTGGTGATCTTGGTTTGAATTTACTTCAACATTAGATTGTAAACACACCATTTCCTCAAACAATAAAGATGAGAGATATTTAAACTTAGTGGTCTTATTTGGTTTGAGCATTTAAACCTATAGTCTAATACCACATGTTATAATCTCATTAGGTTACATATAAAAAACTACTTTAAAAAAAAAGTAAATATCTACTATAATAAAATTTAACTAAATCATAACCAATTGAATGGAATATAAAAATAATATTAATTATTATACACCATTTAGATACTTTACTATTTAAAATACTAAAATCAACCTGTTAGTTACACAACATGCCCTAAGTCTTCCAAGATCAAGGAACCTCTTTTTTCTTATTGCCTTGATCTTGCTTATACTCATGGTGAATTCATCTCAACACTATCTAGATATATTAGTATATTGTATTAATTTGCATGATTAAATAGGTCCCACAACCATCACTATTATAGAGACCACATCTATATAAGAAACTTAGAATGAAAGAGGAGTTTTGACCTTCCAATTTGCATTAAAAAATATTGCTCTCTCAGTTCTCTAGAGATGGTCTAGCTATATTTTAGTTTCTATTTAATTTGGGCTTCTAAATCCTATTCCATTATGTCAACCAAGCTCATGTGAATAATTTTCATATTTTACACTTAGACATTTGGTGATATTTTGCATACTTATCTCACTTGTAAAATTTTGAGATAAATTTATCCTAATCCTTCGTTAGGTCTTGGTTTTAGGTGATTGAAATTTCCTATGTCCTTGGACTTTATTAGGATTCCAAACCTTAATTAGGTCTTTTGTATCCTAAATTTATTGTTCTATTTCTATATAGGCTTCCCTTTACTATTTTGGTCTTCATTAAAAACTTATACCTTCCATAGACCTAATTGGGATTATAAATCCTAAATAGGTCTATGGAGGGGTCTTATTTATTCTCTTTGCTAATTGGGATAATTTTTATGATTGGTTTTATGTGTCATCAACAATTTTTACTAGTTATAATTAGGGCTTATAACCTTGATTAGGTTGTGAGAAATCTAAGGGGATAGGTATAGTTCTAGGTGGGATTAAAGTCCCAATTAGATTGGGAGTGGGACATCATTAGTTTTAGTGTTAATCAAGTATTTTTTCTAGTTAGTTTATTTGAGTCTTAGGGGGAGTGAGTGTAGTGCTAATTAGGAATTAGTCTTGATTAGGTTTGGGACTATCCATGGCCATCTTCATAGTTATAATTAGGGGTCCATTCCCTAATTAGGTCATAAAACCCATTGAAAATGCATCATAATGTTATTTTTGTTTTTGGAAAATTATAAATGGGGATAAAAATATAAAACCTATAGTTCTAATTAGGGTTCTAAACCTTAATTAGCTCTAGACCCTCCCAAATTAAATTCTATAAAACTTAGTGCTCTCTAGGGATACCTATGATGATTAGGTCTTGAACCTAGGTAAAAATGAACTCTAGTCTAATCAAGGGTTGAAATCTTGGTTATAACTAAAAAATTTTAAATTAAAAAAGTTCATTTTAAACTCACTTGTGCACTTAAAAATCCCAATTAGGTTTATCGGGTGCATTTTAAACCTAATGTAGTTTTACATGCATATATTTTCACTTGGATGTCAATTTATAGTGCCATATATAGCACTGGGAAGACGGTTTTGGCCCAAACATAATAATAATTTTAATGTTGCTTAATTTTACCCATGTTAAAACTTGTTCATGTTTTTGTATTACATTTTATTGTTGTAATTGTAAATACAACCATTTGACTTGTTTTTGGGTATTTTAATAGCCAAAGAACATTGAAAATTATGTATCAAGAGGGAAAATGGAGGGAAAAAATGAGTTGTTGATAATTAATGTTGGTAATTGGTGTTTTGGAGGAAAAATAAGTCCCCATGAAGTTATAATTTCTATATATTGATTGAGCTTGCCCATTATCATGGTTAGCTCTTTGTTTCTCCAAAACACATTGAGCTAGCCACTTTGCAATTTATTTTTCTCTCCCTCTTTTGTTTACTTACTATTATGATTATAAATTTTTTCCAAATCAATTATAATCACATTCAAACATTGTGCTATTGAATATTTTATCAATTAATGAAAACTATGGAGATTTTTTTAGCATTGTCTGCACATGTGAATGGTGATGGTGTTTTCATGTATTCTTATTCCTCCTTCTTTAAAATCTTACACTGGCTTATTGATGGTTGTGCACATGCTAGCTAGGTGAGGGTTCACTTTCATGGATGTTTCCAATCATGATGAATGGATTTGGATCATAATAAGACGTTTTTAAGTCTATTTTTACTTTATCTTTTAACATTTTTTCTCTTTCTTATCTAGAGTTAATGTAGGTAAATATAATTTGCTATTATTATTTTATCTCAATTGTAATATTTTCTCCATTATTGTATATGCATTGTTGAATACAATTTAATGCAATGAACAAACACCAAAATCAACTATAAACTCATTTAAACATCTTAAATGCTAATATTAACTGTATGGGAAAATATGAAAGTGCATGGTCTTTTTTGTTATTGAAACATAAAAAAAACTGACATGAGTGAAATAAATGAACCTACATTCCCTCTAAAATTGTTAGAAGACCAAAAAACCACTAAAATTAATTGAATATTATTGAACTAGTAAAGGTGCCTTGACTAGAATAGTTCATGATGAACAACTAAGTAAATTAGTACACCATGACTTGGTAGATATATA
This sequence comes from Torreya grandis, assembly GCA_037957365.1. Classification (NCBI taxonomy): domain Eukaryota; kingdom Viridiplantae; phylum Streptophyta; class Pinopsida; order Cupressales; family Taxaceae; genus Torreya; species Torreya grandis. The sequence continues at coordinate 758,329 of JARHVA010005808.1, read as the reverse complement.
ACTTGGGGAGATCCCTCACATGACTATTTTTAGGAGAGTATAGGAGAGGATAAAAATGATTAACCACCCTGAGTGCCTTGCATTGGAAGGCCATGCCAAATGACATATTAAAAAATTGGTGCTAGAAGGAGGGTTATTTAGAATATTTTGATCTATCACTTGATTGGTATTGTGGCCATCCTATAAACATATCCCAACTTTTTGTGTGCCAAATGACATGTTAACATCTTTAGCACTAGAAGGAGTTCTAAATCAATAAAATTGAAAGAAAAAAAATTAATGGAAAATTTAAACTTGGACACTTTAGAGGCTTTACCTAGAATGATATTATAGGTTGTAAGACTAGAAAACTAAAATTTTAAACCCACCTATGGATTTTGCCTTGTTAGGAGGAGGAGTTTTCCTTGTGAACATTCTATGACCTATTCATGACTGGCCTAGATAAATTGATACATTCCACCATAAATACACACATGGTGGGATTTAGACACTAAAATAACACATTTGAGTATTCGAGGATTCCACAATCAGGACTCAAATATAACATGAAGATGTGGCTTACCTTTTATTTCTTATTTTCTAGATGATGTTGCTTAAAACTAATACCTTGACCTACTAGATGGATGAATCACCTCATGGGCACCTTTCGAAAATGATTTTTTTAATAGTTTTAATATGGCCACCAATCCTTATACCTTGTACTACCAATTTTTTAAATCCCATAGGGAACCTAATGAACCCATGAGAACATTCAATGTTTACTTTCATCAGTTATACATGAGATTGAAATACCCATTCCTTCAAATAAAATAACTATCCATTTAAGTTTATCTCAAAATGTTAGACCCCTTAATTGTGATTCTTATTTAGAGGACTCTAACTATTCTCACATCTCTAGATTTGACTTACTAGGAAGATTTTATCATTGAACAACAATAAATGCCACATGACTATAGTGCTATCCCATTTTTATTGTTAAGATAGTTAGGTGTTTAAACCCAAATTCATTCATTTTATTCACTTATAATTCAGTTCAGTGACCAACATGTTCACTATAATAAGACATTACCTCATACCTATGATCAACCAAACCTTCCCATGACAAATGAGGACTTTATTTATTCATTTAACACATATAATTATGTTAATTCAACACTTAATCAATAATATATTTTCCTTGTGTTAGTGATAAAGCATATTTTTGTGTTATTTCTAATCAAGTGCCATTTTTTGTAGGATATTCCCAACATGTAATGTATGAACTTGCCTATGAGACCATGTTCCAAAACTCACAATTTTGGGTTTATGAATATGTGAGTAAGACAAATGATAAAGTGTTTATGTTGAATGATAATGTATCATTTTGTAAACATAAATTAGCACTTGAGAGTAGTGATGAATACGATTTAAATAATGAAATAAAAACATTTGTTTTAGGAGACTTAATGGCTGAAAATCAAAATAGTAAATGAGTTGCCATAAAAATAAGAAGAATTAGAAATATCTTTTAATAAAATAGGAAATGAAGTACAAGAGTTTAAGAAGTTAGATGAAGAATATGCATGCAACATGTTATGAATATAAGACATTCTTGTCATATGAAACTATTACTACACTTAGTATATTTATTTAAGATAATAAATAACTCAATTGTAGATGTTTGACTCCCATCCCATCATTGGAGATGAATGGAATAAAATAAAATAATGTTTAAATAGGTTATCCATATGAAGAAGGTGAGTTAAAATAGCTCAAGATGGAATACATCTTTCCCAAAGACAACCTCACCTTTGACTTGATTGACTTGAAACTAAATGGTGTAGTCATGAGAGTCCTAACCATTGAAGAGAAACACCTATATGTTGTTGAGGATACATAGAAGGAAGAATAAAACTAGGTGGCTATTATAACTCATAAATGTTTGAAATATTTGTAATAGCCTATGGAATGGGACTAAAATAGTCATGTGATACCCTCTCTAGTTAAGGTGGTCAATATGGAAGTGATTAATCATGGATATGGCTACACAAGTAATGACGAAATGAAGTCAATAGAAGTAAGAGATCAAAATGACTTGATCCAATACAACTCTCTGTATGTGTTAGCCATTGATGATAAAGCTAGAATATCCTTGACATGGGAAGAACTAAGATTATTCCTTTTTGGATAATGAATATGATAATAAGAATGTTTTTACAACATTCATATTAGTGAAGAAGAAACCAACAACAAATTCACTTATTAGTTTCCATGAAGAACATATCTCTACTAGGTTGGGTAAATGAGTCTCTTTGGTATGTATTGATACCCACCCATATCCCTCACCACATATTAATTTATGGGTAGATTTATTTCTCAAACTCTAACCCATGTGATTTGAAAAAATTAAATCTAAGTACATTACTAATTATTTATATAAATTTGCTTAATATGTATGAAAACATCATAAATGGGACTCTAGGATAATGTGTATGAATGAAAAGGGAAACATAAATGTAAATTTAAATTTACTTTGGTAGGATCCTTACCAACCTTCTTAAAATATTAAACATAAATATGATCTATCTTAGGGGTTTAACTAGTGAGGATGTCTAGTTGCTATCATAAGGCATTTCCTTAAAATTCTTGCTTCCAAGCATACATTTACCTGGAAAGTTCATATAAATACCTTATTTTTGCCATCCTTTCATTTTTTTTCCTAATTTAGTTTTTAGTCTAGGTTTCTTCCCTATTTTCTTACCTTTTTTGTCATTTTAGCCTCATTATTTGTCTCTTTTTGGTCTAGATTATTTGTTTTACCTCTCGGGTTCCCCTATTGGCTGAATAATGAATAATGAAAGGCTTGTAAGTATGTGAAATAGATGAAATTATAGTGCTTAAGTATTATAATTAATTTATAACATTATATTTTATATTTTATTAAATTTTTAAGGTTAAATTTATCATGTGTGATCAAAATTTGTTTAGGTTTTGATGAGTTTGGGTCAACTATTCAATCAATGAAGACATTATCTCAAAACCAAGTACAAAAATCACATTTTAATTGTTTATAGGTTTTACCAAATAAACCTACTATGGTGAAAACATAAGGTGAAAAATCTATAATTCTACCTTTTGCTTGCCATGGTGGTCCCTATCCCAGAATTAAGATGCAAAAAAATAGAAAAGAGAAAAGAACAATAGAATAAAAAACATTTTTTGAAAAACTCAATTATGGGTGATTCATGAAACTTATGATAGGGATATAGACACCTAAAACATAGTAGAATAAGGCTTTGAATGGGATTATAGATATCTCTGTCAGGGTTATGGATGCCTATCTAACAATAGAGTAATTCCCATGCACACATTCTCAAAGGAGGATTTACTAGTCTAGTGGTCAAATCTATAATATTTAGTTCCTGTATGTTTTATGAAATGGTAATGAACTCATTTTTACACACTAGATAAATGATACTTTCATATTTGGTATTTTATCCATTCTTACCTTCTTCTCTCTTAAATTCATTCATTTCTCATGTGTAGTCTTCGATATATATTATGGGTTCATAGACACATTTTATTAATTATAAAATACTTAGGATATTTTATAGTAGAGTTACCATTTATTATTTATTACATAATAAAACCTAATTATTATATAATTAAGGATCCTTTTTATTCATGTTTCTTCACTCTTAATTGCACTCATGGTTTATTGGTATCAATATTATCTATTTCCTTAATATCTTGTATCTTTTTTCATGCTAAATTAGGTCCCAAAACCATCACTATTTGATAGAACATATCCACATAATAAAAATTCATATAAGTAACTTTACATGAAAGAGTTTTTTTAACCTCCTAGTTTACATTTAAAAAAGTTTCTCTCTTAGTTATCTAGAACTAGTTCAAATGGTATTTTATTTTTCTATGCCATTTTGGATTCTAAGCATGTTCCATCATGTTGACCAATCTTGTGTGAATCATTTTCATATTTTACACTTGGTAATTTGGTGAGTTTTTGGCATTCTTAGATCATTTGAATAATCTTGAGATAAACTTGCCTTGATCTTAGGTTAGGTCTTGGCTATAGGTGATAAAAATTTCCTAAGTCCATAGATCTAATTAGGATTCTAAACCCTAGTTAGGTCTATTGGATCCTAATTTTATTATTCTCATTCTATCTGGGCTTCCCTGTATTGACTTGGTCTTCATTAAGAATTTATATCTCTTATAGACCTAATTAGGATTTTAAAGCCCAAATAGGTCTGTGGAAGGGGTCTTTTTCATTCTCTTTTCTACTTAAGATAATTTATCTAATTGGGTCTATGTGTTGTTGATGAATACAACTAGTTTTAATAATGGTTTCTAACCCTAATTAGGCCATGAGAATGCTAAATATATGGGTTTAGTTATATGTGGGATTGAAGTCTTGATTAGGTCAAGAGTGGGGAGTCATCATTTTAAGTGTTAACCAGGGATTTTTGCCCAATTAGATCATGCAATTCATAGGGGAAATGAACATAATATTAATTATGAATTAGTCTTGATTAGGTCCAGGACTATCTTTGGGTGTTCCCATAGTTTTAATCAATGATCCATTCCTCTGTTAGGTCACAAGGCCCTTCAAAAATTCGTCACAATGTTATCCTTGTTTTTTTCTTGATTATAATAAGAGCTTAAAAATGTACATCCAAAAGTTATAATTAGAGGTCTAGACCTTGATTAGGTCTAGACCCCCTTATATTCAAATTTTTAAAATTTAGTGTTATCCACTGATGAATATGCTAATTAGGTTTTAGACCTAGGAAAAAGTACACTCTAGTTCTAACTAGGAGTAGAAATCACTATTAAAACTAGATCATTAAAAAATTTAAAAGTACATTTTAAACTCACATGCATACCCAAAATGCATGTCTAGGTATACTATATGATTTTTTTATCCCAACTTAGTTTTTCTTGCATATCTTTTCACTTAAATTTCATATTTGAGTGTTGTTTGTAGCATCGTGAAGCTGGATTCAGCTTAGACACAATAATGATTCCAATTTTACCTAATTCTACATGCGTTAAAAAATGATATTTAATTTTACTATATTTTATTGTTGTGATTTTAAGTTCAACTATTTGAATTGTTTTTTGGGTCCTTTTGGAGATGGTGAATAGTGAAAGTGGCATAACAAGAGGGAGAACAGAGAAAAAGAAGAGTTGTTAAGTATTAATGGTGGTAGTTGGAATTTTTGAGGGAAAATCCTTCCCCATGAAGATGAAAATATTATATTTTTACTTGACTTTCCCATCATTAAGGTTGGCTCTTTTTGCTCTAAAACACATTGAAATAGTCAATTTGTATTTTATTTTTCTCTCCCTATTTTGTTTACCTACTATTTATGCTAGTGAATTTTTGCCAAATCGATTGTAATCACATTCAAACATTGTGATACTCAGTAATTTATTAATTAATATAAGATATGGATATTTTTTAGCATTATCTTCTCATGTGAATAGTGATGGTGTTTTCATTTTGCCTCATTTTCCTCTTCATCAGACTCTTGAAAAGCTTTGTTGTTGGTTGTGCACATTATATCCAAGTGAGGGTTAATTTTTGTGGACATTTAAAATCATGAATAATTTATTTGGAATCATAATAATAGGATTTTTATTCTCTTTTTCTCTCATCTTTTATTATTTTTCTCTCTATTATCTAGGGTTAGTTTAGGTAAATGCAATCTGATATTATCTTTATATCTTGATTGTAATAGTTTCTCAATTACTAAAAATGTATAGTTGTATACAATTTAATGGAATTAACAAATATCAAAATCAGCCACAAACTCATTTAAACAACATCTTAAATGTTAATTTAAACTATATGGGAAAATTTGAAAGTGCATGGTCTTATTGTTTCCTAAAACATAATGAAACCCAACACGAATGAAAAATCTAAACCCACATTCCATAAAAATCATTATAAGACTAAAAAAACTAAAACTAAGTTTGAATATTCCCAAACTAGTAAAGGACCCTTGACTGGAACAATCCATGATGAACAACTGAGTAAAACTAGTATGCCATGACCTAGTAGATAAGGACCTTGGGGTGGCCCCTTGTAAGAATAATTTCAAGAGAGGGTAAACATGTCACCTCAATATCCTAGTTTTAGTGAGATGTTCCAAATGACATGTCAACATAACTAAGTACAATAGTTACATAATTTTATTTAAGCATATCCACATTTTTTAATTAATCATAAAATTCCCTCAATGATGAATAAATAGTAAGGTTTCATAATGGTATAACATTAATGCAGTAAAGGAACAACAATATGTTACTCAGAAGCAATTATAATAGAGTATAAAAAAACATTTAAATTAAAATAGTACAACCACTACTAGAGTAATTTACAATTATTAATGAATGTTCTTATATGCAAACAACCACTGATGTAATAACTAGTTTAGTAGTATAATGTCAAAATAAATTAATAAAATTGAATTATAATATATCAACTCATAAAAAATATAATATTTATGAGTATGTGTCAATAATTATGTGAATAAACTATAGATAGAGAGAGCATAATCTAGGTGATTTACCTACAAGCATAGACCATTAGTCTCCTACACAAATCCTCACTAGGAGTGGTCCTTCCCTTCACAAAGGGGCATATAATGGTAATGAAAACATCAATAAATCATCTAGAATAATGTGTAGTATAATCATTAATACATGAAATAACCATATAAATCATGGAATACATATTCTATAAAATATGACTTCACACACATATGTAAACTATAAAGTATAAAGGACATAAAATGTATACAACTATAAATTTACTTTGTCCAAAGCTTTTAATTATACTTTTTAGGAGTCCAAAAATTTGTATCATAGTCTAAAACAACTATACTCTATATTTAAATACATATAAATTATTAACCATATGATGAGTGATTTATGATAAGGTTTCCTACCTCTCATCACTTGTCATCCCTTAACATGGAAGATGAATTTGTGAAAAACATAAAAATTACTATCTATCCATATAAAATAATTACAAATAGTACAAATAATAAGATAATAATAGTATACTTTTTAGGGTCTTTCAAAAAAGGTCCTATAAGAATAATAATTTTAATGTGGAAAACACAAACATCAACAACAAATCACATACATAATTGTTTTAACCTTTTAGGACATAGTGAATGTAAATCCTATTGTTAAAGAGATGACTATATTAAATTAGGGTAATAATATGTAATAAATTTATGCATGTTTTAATCAAAACCAATGAAAGGGGGGAGGTGGATCAATGTCCTAAAACAATCCTTTCTTTCCACTCAACATGATTAACCTTTCAAACCAATTTAGTGATCAAGCAATGCATAGAGAATCAATAACATAAAAATGAAATAAGATATCAATACATGAACATAAGATATATGTGATAAAACCTCATGGGGAATAAAACCCACTAAAACATATCTTGGACTACTATCCTATAAGCAATGGATCAATATTTAGTGAGGCACCAACCCCACAAGGAGCATCAACCCCTTACTAGTCAAACACCAACTCAACTAGTCCTTTAGCAAGCTCCAACTTGAAAGAAGGCACCAAACCCCTAAGTGACTCAAGAAAAACTCAGCCACTTCAAGGAAACTTCTACAAGCACTGACTTGAAAGGCATATCCCACTCCCTCTTGACTTAGCACCAACTCAGCCAAGATAAACTTGATCACCTTCACAACACCTTATTACTCAATCAACAACTGGTGACCTATTCTTCATCTCTCTATTTGATCTATCCACTATAATACATTAGAAACAGAACTATGATGTAGATATTATGGTCTATCAATCAAATCAAAATCACTCTTTCAACAATCTCAAATTACCTCTTTAAATAAGCAAATTTGCCCTTCTTCTACTTCCCTCAAACAACCCTCATATGGCTTGATTAAGTCATATGACCTTTCTCATCATAATCATAACTTATGATATATATTCATGACTAATAATATAATCTCGTATTAATGTATACATGACCTCCTTATACTCCTCAAAGTGATTTTTTATTTGATTTCACTCTCATCTCCTTAAATTTTTAAAATAAGCCTATTATGACTTATACCAATCACTAGAACACTCACAATATTGGTCATCCAAGACATAAATCCATTAGGGTAAGACGTAAAATATTTATTAGGACATGTTACATAAAATAATAAATCAAACTAATATAATTAATAGGTCATCTAGGCTTAGTTAGACCTCTTTCTTCTTTTAGGCCTACTTAAAGACCTAATGCATTAGGTCTATCTTCTCCATGGAACAACTTGATCTACTATGGCCCAGATGGCCCTCACTAAAGGAATAAAAAATTTAAATAAATTATATGGAAAACTCAAATAACCTCCTACATTCTAAATAAATCACAAATCATTCGATCACCTCATGAAATCTTTATTAAGCCTGAAAGACCTATGAGGCCTAATTACCTCAAAAACACAATCTATAAAGATGAAGCTCAAACACCTTGTAATAACACTTTAAAGGAACCATCCACATATGGATGGAAAATTAATTATATTAGGTTCATCATAAAACTCAATATAATCCATCAATTAGGATCTAAATACTCGAAAACACCTCTACAAAAGTCTCACTCTATTCTTCCATAAATCTCCAAAACACAGTCAAGAACCTTTGACCATAAACATATATAAAGTCACTTTAAAACACTAAAAATTAATTTATAATATCAAATGGAACCTATAATACATCAAAAAATTATTTTTACACTTAATAAATTTTAAATATGACATAGGAACATTAAACTTACTAACACATAAAGAACTGGTAAAGACCCAGAAAACACAGTCCTGAAGCATTTTATTTTCAACTCCTATAAGGACACTTACAAGAATAATTATGCATATTAATAGTTCCTATGTGATGTATATAAAATCATACAATATATATATATATATATATATATATATATATATGTATATATATATATATATGTATATATATATATATATATATATATATATATATGTATATATATATATATATATATATATATATATATATATATGTATATATATATATATATATATATATATATATATATATATATATTGTATGATTTTATATACATCACATAGGAACTATTAATATGTATTATTCTTTATGGTGTCAACCATTGGTATTACAAACCAATTTGTTAAGATTCTCTTTCATAGTTCTTACACAACCATATGAGCCATTTTGGCTTCCATATTATAACCTCTTAAAGTTAATTTCAATATTATATAAATAATTTATATATTATATATGTAACAATAATATTCATAATTATAAAAATATACATTTAATACTATTTATAGAGTCTCAATCTCTTCACTTCATCTTGCATACCCAGAACTGTCATTCTATCTTGAGATCTAGTCATGGTGAAAATGAATTCCAACACTTATGTATACACAAAAAAGAAGTCATGATGAATTATTAACATCCTTATAAAATTTTATAACATATCCTAAAAAATATATATAGATTTATAATATAAAATATGGGAAATATAGACCAATCTCTGAACCTTACACCTTCACTGTCTCACTTCACTAGACATGTCATTTTGTGAACAACATTTTCAACATTCATAATGACCTTAAAAACATATAAAAAAATTAAAATGTGTTATAGGTATTTAAAAACAACATAATTCAATATAATCCATTCCTAATCTATAGAAACATAACCTTAAACTCATTCTCACTCATGCCTGGTTTTTCTCACTATCTTCACTATTAGGCATTTTTAGCAATAGGTCTTCCTTCATAGCCAGTTTAGAAATTTTGAATTATATAACCTGATAGAAAATAAACATGGTAGTGAATTATAAGTCACAATATTTAACCTCCATCCATTGTGTAACTTTGACTCAGTCAACCTTGCCTTCTATATAATTTTTTTTAGAAACAAAGGATTTATTATAGCTTCCACTCACTCTTTTGATAGAAAAATTACACTTAGAGAAAATTGAGAGATTTTTATACATGATTAAATCATCAAAATTGATTAAAAAAAACCATTTTTATCCATTTAAAAACAAGATCTTTCATATCGGGTCACTATGAGGGTTTTAGTTGGGTTTTAGACTGGTTTCCATTCTTAGCATTTGTTCATAAAAATATACCCCTAAAACAAAATCCTAATTATTATAAAATATTTTTGTAACCCTTTTCCATATCTACCTAAAATATCAAATTCCCATGAAAAACTCAAACATGCCAACAAGCATCAACAGTTCCTTCTTGGGTCTGTAACTCATTAATCTAGCACTTAAGAGACCTCAAGACCCACTTTTCATGATTTTTCCTTCAACTAAATACCTAAAAATTCATAAAAATACTTTAAAAATAATTTAAAACCTAAATTCATGATCACATGAGCTCAAAATCCTCCAAAATTGATTATGATACCTCATTATACCACTTAGGGTCTTAAGACTAGGTCCATGAGAAGACCACTAAAGAAGAGAATACCTCTTTGGCTCATTATAAGAGTGATGTGATTGAATAAAAACATTTATAATATTATTTAACACTTTAATATCATACACATTCATATCACCACCAGCATGCCTCTACAAGCCATATTCATGCTCGGGAACTAGTCCATCTCACGACCCTACTAGACACCATACCAGTTTGTGATATTCAAGACACCTTTTTTAGATCACTACTCACTTATAGACATTTGAGATAGGATCCATATAATATCCCATAATAATACTTTGAACATGTCTCCTTAGACCATATAGGTCACTACCCAAGACTAAACTAGCCTTCTTGAACACACAAGACCTCACACTTCCTTTGACATCAATGACCTCTGACATATGACATAAAACAAAACTATAACCTTATTAATCCTTATTGACATAAATTATAGTGAAAAAACACATGAAAACAATGACAAATTTAAACAATCTCCCCCTTTATCATTTATGGTAAACCCTAAATGAATTAATCCTTCTCAAACTACATAGTTTTATCAATAACTTTTTTCCCATAGGAACTTTGACCATCAAGAACTTTCTCCCTCTTTGAGATTAATGACAAATGGTCATATACTCTCTCACAAGGTCATCCACATATAGTCTATGGATCCTTGGAATTGACCATTAATATAACCAACAAGCTCTCCCTTTGTAAATACCTGCTTCTCTTCAAGCTTTTCAATCCATCATGGTTTGGATCACTTCATAGCATCTTCATGGAAGCACACAGTCAAATAGGTCTTGTTAATAATAACACATAAATTCCATTATCCTCAAGCCTCTTGAACATCTTCATGTCATTCACATAATGACACCAAATCCCTTTTTGACCTTATGAGGTCATCTTGACATCAAAATAACACTTCAATTTATGACACAAATTCAACATACTTCAAGATTACTAAAAACTTGTCATGTTACAGGAATGATTAATTTAAAAAAAAATTCTCACCTTCAAGGTACAACCAACTTGTAATATCACTTTTATAACCAAATCTAGATCATGGATCACATGATCAACACTTTCTAACTTCAAAGGCATTGGTCTTATAGACCAATATTTAACTCTCACACTAGTAGTTCTGTCTTTGCTACTTAGAAATCACCTTGCACTAAAAAAAACATTATAATCATGATGATTTCTATAGGAAATATTGAAAAAAATCCATCTAATACTCTAATTATCTCTATAGGTAAAATAAGATCCATTTACACCATAAACATTCATATTAAGGTTTATAGACACAAGAAGCCTTGAAACCCTCATACACCTATTCATCATGTCTATGATCTATTTCTTCACAACTAGGATCAATCTGACCATTTACAAGTAGTAACAGGAGCTTTAAGACCATAATAACACATCCAAGAACTTTGATCATCCATCCAAAGTGACCAAAATCTATACACCACTCAACAAGTTATTCATGTTTGCAAAAAATACAAACCTTAATCATAGTTCTCTTTCATTGAGATTTTCTTACATAAGAACACTTTTAGAACTTCCTCAATGCATGGAAAAAGACTATAATGAGGTAAAAATATAATCCAACTATTAGGACACCAATTCAAGACTACTATAGAGGATATAAATCCAATTTAGTCATCTTGGGTTCTCTAAGTAATAACACAATCAATAAACTCTAACTTTGAACCATAATAAATGCACCTATATGTACATCGAAGTCTCTAAATCACTTTGAGGATAATCTATAGGTACTTCAACTTTGATTTCTATACCAACTTGTTTTAATATCTTCTATGGATTTTACATGAAAAAGAGTGCTCTCAGGTATCAAAAAATCATGCATGGTCATTTGAATTCAAACCCTAATGGTTAAATTTTTGAATTCCCAATGATTATTTATTGAAGCATAAAATTGACTACCTTTGCGATGTCACTGCACATAGGTACAACTTTAGAAGCTCATAACTTGATCTAGAGAAAACATTAAGATACCAAACTTTTAGGGAAGAATATTGGCACTATATAAATCACCTTCATGAAACCCTTTGAACAAATTTTAATTTTTAGGTAGATGTAATAAATGCATAAATAAACTAGTCTCTTCATACTTGCAAAATATTTAGTGACAGTCTAGTTTTTCTTAAGCTATAATGACACTTTTTCTAAAGGATCATGAGAAACACTAGATCCTCACAAATGAGTTTAGGTAACCCTCATAACATACTCTATCACCTCAATTACCTTCAAAAAATCTTTGCATCTAGCCATATCCAAAAAATCTTCTTGAATATCTAAAGCATCTCACACATGCTGCCCCTATCACCATGCACACTTTGGTCCACTTGAATTTAACAAATCTGACCAATCACTTGAACCAACATCCATACTGAGATAGAACTTATATACCACCTTGAAATGAATTTTATGACTTTATCAATACTTTCAAACATATTAACTACTTCATTCTATCTTCCCATTATCTCATTATGTAGTCCTCAACCATGGCATAGATAATGCAAACAACTGGACTTGTTAGTTGTATTTATATTATCTCTTTTTGTATTAAGATTTATGAAAATACCTTCTTGTCATAAAAAATCTTCCAAGACTCAACAATCATCCACCAAGCTTTCTTCTTCCACAAGATGATAAAGAAACTAATATTATAACTCACCTTCACAAGTTTAACCATATTGTGATTCTAAGATGACCTTCAAGCTATCAAGCCTTATTCAAAGGACCTGATATGATACCAATTATTATAATAATAACCACTAATAAGGGGGTGGGATGGGTGTAATTATTTTCCTAAAACAATCCTTTCTTTCCACTTAACATGATTAACTTTTCAAACTAATATAGTGATCAAGAAATCCATAGAGAAGCAATCACATAAACATGAAGAAAGATATCAACAAATGAACACAAGAAATATGTGGGAAAACCTCATGGGGAATAAAACACATTGAAACATATCTTGGAATATTCTTATATAAGTAATGGATCAATATTTAGTGAAGCACTAAGCCCACAAGGATCACCAACCACTCATTAGTCAAGCATCAACTCAACTAGTCCTTTAGCAAGATCCAACTTGTAAGGAGGAACCAACCCCCTAAGTGACTCAACACCAAATTATAAAATTAAAGGACACTTATAAAATCACAAAACTATAAGGCATCTCTGACTCCATCTTAATTGAGCACTAACATAACTAAGATAATCTTGATCACCTTCACAACACCTTATTTTTCAATCAACAGATGGTGACCTCTTCTTCATCTCTCTATCTACTTTATCCATTTTCATACATCAAAAACATATCTATGATGAAACTAAAATGGTATCTCAATGAACACAAGATCACTCCTTAAACACTCTCAAACTACCTCTTTAAACAAGAAAATTTTCCCTTCTTCTACTTCACTCAAACAACCCTCATATGGATTGATTAGGTCATATGACCTTGTTCCTCATATTCAAAACTTATGATAGATGTTCATGACTGATATTTTATCCCCTATGATGACTGATATTTTATCCCCTATGATGACTAATATTTTACTCCCCTATGAAGTTATACATGACCTAATTATAATCCTCAAGATGCTCTTCTATTTTCATTCACTCTCATATCCTTAACTTTTAAAAATAGGCCTATTATGCCTTGTACTTATTCTAATTACTAGAACAATCACACTCTTGGTCAGCCAAGACATAAATCCATTAGGGTAAAACCCAAAAAAAATTTAGGAAAAATTACATAAAATAATCAATAAAACTAATATCATTGATAGGTCAGACAAAATAACTTAGACCTCTTTCTTCTTTTAGGCCTACTTAGAGACCTAATGCATTAGGTCTATCTTCTCCATGGAACAAATTAAACCACTATGGCCCAGATGGCCCTCACCAAAAACCTCAAATATTTCAATAACTTATTTGGAAACCTAAACTAACCCCTTCTATGCTCAATAAATCAAAAATCATTTTCTCACCTCATGAAAGCTTTATTAGGCCTTAAAGACCTATTATGCCTAATTACCTCAAAAACACTATTTGTAAAGATAAATCTCAAACACCTTATAGAACCATCTAAGAATGCCATTATTCCTAAACCACTCACTATTTAGATGGCTTCATCTAAGGAAGGCAATGGATTATTGTCTTTCTCTTAAACTTTATTCAGGTTTTTAAAATCAACATAAAGTCTAATTTCCCGACACTTCTTCCTTCAGTGGGATTTTATGGGTGATGACCCTTGGGTTTAAAACCTTAAATTATTCTTATGTCCATGAAATCACATCCTTATATTTTTTAATTAAGTTCATCACCATTTTCCTTTCTTTTGGAGTGAAACTAAGACCAATTTTAATGTAACACGGGTCATATGCATCTCTTATATTTTGCCTTTTGAATTTAGATTCATTTAATTTTATCTACCTATGTTTCTATGATTAAGGATTCAAATAAGATGTTTTTTCCAAGGAAAGCATTCCTATAGGGAAGAAATTTCACTTCACCTAATTGACTCCTTATTCCTCCAACTCCTCTTGGCATAGGTATCTAATCTCCTTATCTTCAATGATTTTAAACTCAAATTTCCCTATGTTAGTCAATAAATGGATGATATATTGGTCATCATCAAAAACATGGAAACTTTAAACATTGTTAAGAACATATGGACATGGCACTATCTCAATGGAGAGTATATGCACCTTAGATTATTATAGAGGTGCCAAGTTGGTATTTGAAGTAGTCAATAAATCTATATCTTGATTTTATTCTCTAGGAATAATAACTATTGAAGGCCTTAAAATACTCAATTAAATCCCAAGATCTATTTTATAACTCTTTAGGTATGATAGCTTGCACTAGTAGTTGTTATTGAACTGATTGATTACTATTTATAAATATCCATAAATTAGTAGTTTGACATTATTTTTTAGAGAAAAATGGAATCTCAAAATTAACACCTCATATTTCACTCTATTATTAGTGAAAGGTTATTATAATATATATGATTCCAAGTATTTATTACCTTGTGGGTATACCAATTCAATTCCAAATCCTAATTTTTTCTTGGATCTTACACCATCAAAGTGGAGAGTTCGCAACTAGGAAGATCCATAAACTTCTAGTCCTTACACATTATGCTTTGTAATAAAGCTATAAATACCAAGGTTAGTATATTTATATATTACATATTAATTATTTATATTTTATTTAATAATTGGGTGATTCATTCTTATCTCTTGATCAATTCAAATATGGTTTACAACACCTCTACATGGTAACCATATGTGAGATAAGTCTATTGCTACACACCCACTCAACATCCTAGACTAGTATTTTTTGAGGAGGAGTATGTATCCTTCTAGGATATACACTATAAGTATTTTTATTATAATTTTTACTCATGGTTTAGATACTACTTGGATTCATACATCATTCAATTCTCCTATTATAAGCACCATTGTTTTATCTATCTATAAAACACTCCTCTTTGATGGGCTTGGAGTCAAACCTAGATTTTGGCAAATTAAAGTTGGCATCACCATGTTTAAGGATACATATTATACTAAAAAATTGTAGATTTTATTTTAAAATTATTGGATAATTAATAATAAAGGTGG
Source organism: Torreya grandis (assembly GCA_037957365.1). Lineage (NCBI taxonomy): Eukaryota > Viridiplantae > Streptophyta > Pinopsida > Cupressales > Taxaceae > Torreya > Torreya grandis. Next base: position 742,170 of record JARHVA010005808.1, on the reverse strand, counting down.
TAATTTTGGTTTACTTTTATAAATGATGTTGGTATGAGCAGCCTTTATCTTTTATAATATTGCTTTCCCCATAATAAACCTCCATAGGAGATCCTTTTGTTAAGTGATCTAAGCCAATTCATGAAGAGTGATGTTGAATTTAATATTTTTCATGTCTTTAAAAATGTTATACCCTCCTTTTATTTACTCTTTTTTATTCTAGGGTTCTTCATTCCTTTTTGGGTGATGTGGATTGTTATCACCCCTTGGGTTCAGTGTAATAGTGATATTGATAAGAGGAGTAGACATTATAAAGGGTTGATTGTTCCTTAGGTTGTAATTAACCTTTTGATACTAATGAAATGCATGTAGCTCATCATATTTATCCTTTGGTCTGTTGTTATCTTCACTTATGAAAAAAGAGTCATGCATTTCAAATACCATTATAATGTTTGAAGAACTAAATTCTAGGTAGAATTATGATGAATTGTTCATCAAATATTGCATTATCATATCCCTTTGGAATATCTCAAATTATAGATAAAATTCCAAGCATTTAAGTTCACCATGTTGTGATGTATTATGGAATCTACACCAATTGGTCAGAGTCATTTCCACTACGTTGATTTCTTTCAACTTTTTAGGAAATTGATCTATATTATTTGTAGACCTATTGAAGGGTCTATTATATCTTTGAAATATATAATATGTTGTTATTATTATATCTATTAGTGTTACCCACTTCTTCATGTTCAGGAAGTCATTGCTCAATTTCTAGACCATCTTTGTATGGAATCCAATTCTACTTTTGGTAGAATCAGCTCCTTGTGAAACTATAATATTAGAGGGCATTGAATGTTGGTTTTGATGATGACTATTCATATGTACCTAATTATTCATGTATGCATAGTTATAATTGGTTTTTTATTGAATTAGAGTATGAATTATATATAACTAATTTTTGTTAAAAGTAGGAACATTTTTATTAACATAAGGGACTAGATTTAGGGTTAGAAAACCAAAATTGATGTTGGGAGTGCTTGATATTTGAGTGTTCAACTATATATTGATATTAATAGCCTCTTCATATGATAAATGTAGAGTGGTGATATTATTATATATTTTTAGGAACCCTACCATGATTAGATTTAAGGCATTTTTATACATCTCCAATGCTAATGCTCCATCTAGTCTATACTCTAGGCTAAGACAAGTGTACATATTATGGAACCTCATATTGAAATCTTGAATTGGCTCATTAGGATCCCTCTCCATGCTGGTGAAGTGATGAGATACTAGGATAAAGATGGTACCTTGTCCAAATTAAGCATGAAACATGCTCTAACATACATTCTAGGAAGTAATTGAGTTCTCTTGAAGGTTGAGGTACCAATCATAGGCAACATCTTGTAAGGTAAATAGGAAAATACTACATGCAACATTTTCATTAGTAACATTAATTAATCTCAAATAATCCTTGAAAAAATTGATGTGTTCTCTTATAGTTATTCCTCCTAAAGGGAAGAAATAAGGAAAATACTTATCTAGGTTCCTAGGAAATTTTTTCATATCCCTTGGGATGACAATAGAATATCTAACTAAGGTTGTTGTTGGGCCATAGGATTATTAATGAGATGGATATTTATTATTGAAGGTGTTATGGATTGAGGTCTATTAGGAACAAAATTTACAGATCTAGGCCTTTAATATGATGATAAGGGGGAAACCAAAAGACTAGTTTGGGGCCTAGATCTAGTAACTATCTTGGGTGTTTCTAGTGAAACTCAAACATAGGGAATAATCTCTCACTAGGGAATGTAGACAAGTGGCCCTCTTTATAGTGATAGCTTATTCAGTTGATGTGGGCATTATTCATATCTTAGGATTTAAAGAGGTAGCCTATAACATTTTAGGATCTCTATGGAGGTGAATTTTAATCTAGGGGATGAGTTTCAAGTATGGTCTAAACATCCTTATCGTGGAATAATAGGAAGAACACAGAAGCTATTAACCAAGTTTTCTTGTACTGAAATGATCCCTAGTAAAGAAATCAAAACCTAAGTGAATTGGATGGATGTGTGGTATCTATCTAAGAGTGGGCATAGACATCCAATTCTTATCACTATTGTGTGAAAAATTATCAATCTAAATGATATTATATGATAACACATAATCTAGGCCAAAATCACTAAAATGCTCTAAGTCAATTGAAATTATCTCATATAGGTACTAATTTGTGATAATACATCATTGAATGGAGAAATACATTTTATGTGATTATTATATTTTATTAAATCATTTTGAGTTAAATTATGACCATGTAAAATGATGTCCTAGACCATTGAATTCTTCTAGTTTGGCAACCCATGTCATGTGTATGTCTTATCTTGCATCTATAATACCCTAATTGGAGTATTATCCCATATGAAACTGACACCTATTATAATCATACTCTAGTCAAATTATGACTTAGTAAAATGGCATTTCTAACTAGGTTAATTAGGAAAGAAATATATTTCCAAATAATTATAGAAAATTAATCAAAACCAATTAAAAAAATTAAAGAAAATCAAGAGCTTAAGTAAAAATTCCATGAAATTTGTTAAAATTCTAAATAATATAAATTCATTTTTCAATCTTGAATCATCCCATAAAATCATCAATGGGGTGGCATCCATATATAATTAATGGGATAAATATCATAATTAACCACTCCCATGCCTCATCAATGCCCCATTATTACAAATATTAATGGGAATATTTATGGCTTATCCCTCCAAAATTCTTGTCCCTCCAAAATTGAATCAGTCCATGGCCACACATCTTGATCTCAAGATGGACGATAATGGATGATCTTGAAAATTTTTAGAAATATATAAATAAGTGGGCCAAGACCACCATTTTTAAGATCATTTTGTGTAATATTATTATGCATGATTATCTTTATAAAGTTTTAGATATACAAACTTAATATGTAGAAATTGTTATAGACAAGCTTCACCTATTCACATAAATTAAAACATCTTATGAGCCTAAGCCATTAGTGTACAAGGTGATGATGGAGGCTTGTGCTAATCTTCACTAACAAAGACTTAGAGTACCAAATCTATGAAAAATCATGATTCTTGATGAATTTTGAGGGAGAATAGCTACTTGGAAGGTTTGATTATATTCCTTTATTAATTAGCTATTCAAATTAATTATCAATGACCCTTTAGAGAGTAGGCTTGATAAGTTTGGTCTTTATGCTTATTTTGGATATTTCTTAACTAACAAATGATTTAAACTTGTCTCATAATCTTATTCAACATTATGGTATACCCAATTGGACCATGCATCTCACATATCTCTTGATCCTTCTAATTTTTTATTTAGACCCTCTTTTCAGGATATTTTACACTTCTTTTTCTCTCATTTTATGTTTTTATGACATCTGGACCAACCGGTGAATTCAACCTATAAAATGGTGGAATCAACCTAAACATTAGAAAGAATTCCATATGGAGTGGTAGAATCAACCTGAGTACTAGTGATATTGCCCATGTGAATAATGAAATCAAATTTTATATTTTATGTATATATTCATGTGTTTTATAGAGAATGTCAAAATCAACATGGGGATTGATAGGTTTAACCTATGGAACGGTGGGTTTGTTAACAAAATAACAAGATCATCCTAGAAAATAAACTTGTAGGTAACTATTATGTTTCTTTTATTTTCTTTCATTTTTATCATTTCAATAAGATTACCTTACACATCAATGGAAATGCCCTATTAATCAATGATATTGCCCTGTAATTGGTATAATTACAAAACAATATCTTTTATATCTCTTTCTTTTAGTAGAATCATCCTGACAAATGATAGAATCACACTATGAAATGGAAAAATGCTTTGCAAATTGGTAGAATCGACCTATGCCAAAAAAATAGAGATCAAAATCAGCAAGTTTCAAACTTATTTAACAATCATACACCCCTATTTTGACTTATAAAAACTCTATTTTATAGGTGTTAGGATAATTATTTTCAATTTTAAAAACAATAAAAAGCAAATTTCACTTCATATCTCATTTTAGACTTGTAAAACAAAATCAAACTTTAGTTAAGTTCTCATAAGAGATTTTACTTTTTGATTATTATTATGTGTTTATTTTGTAAAACAAGTGTAGCATGTATGATCTCCCCCCATCCCCTTTAGGTAACTTGGGTGATCCAAAAATGCTTCACTTATTATTTTATGTCACTTTATCAAAGTGTGGAATAAAATTTGCTAAGGCCCTCCCCAAAATTTAAGTGATTTGGGTGATCCCAAAACAACCCTATTGTCGTAAATTTTTTATTTTGTTGCATCTTGGCTTGTGTATGGGAGTTCATAACCTTCCCACAGGTTCTCTACGGAAAAATTAACCCATGAATTCATCTCCTAGCATTATTTTAACCCCACTCCATGATAGGGGTATATAAATTGAGTTCAACTTTTTGAGACTCATATTTGATTGATTAAACAAGATTTGCTAGTAAGAGACCACCTCAGAATGTAGGTTTAACTTAGACATCTCAATATACTTAGAAATTAATGGATGTAGTGGTTGTGAAAAGGACAATACCTTTTCACAATAACCAAATTAATGCATATCCAAATGACATTTTATGCCCTAGTATTAATAACATATATGGGACCATTTAGAATGTACAAATATTGATAGTTTTTAGAATAACCACACTTATCATAGATTACTATTGGTGTAGGGAAATTAGCCTGAAGTTTTAGGTTATTGTATTATCTATTTAGAGAAGAGGGGTCATAAAAAGCCTACTTTTCATGTGAATCTAATTTTATTATATTTATAATTTATTTCCTCTCAAGAAGGAATGTGTATATGGAATCCAAAAGTATGAATCCATCTTGTTAGTTTACTAGGATAAGATATTCACCTTGATGTTTTTCTTGTTCTTATTTATTTAAATGGTATTTTGAGTCTAAAAATTATTTGTGAACTAAAAAGGCATAAAAAAATAAACACTTGTTGTACATCCATTTCTTTTGAACAAAGAGGTATTACATTAGTCAAATCCAAATCACTTTTTGCTTTTTTCAAAATTAAAATCACATCATTATTATGTGTCTTGTCTGATTCTAGAAGCATTCACCACTTTATATATCTACACGTCCTTTTTTAATCCAAATTCTAAATCTTGTATTTCTAATTTCTAATCCAAACACTATTGGTTTTACCTTTCATGCTTGGTTTGAGTAACTTGGATAATATTTTGGATTTGGATTGAAGGTATTTTTGTCTAGAGTCTTGTCTCATTCCATTCTTATTGTGAACATAGATTATATTGCATTCACACATGCTCTAAGTTTCTATACCATTATAATTTCTTTGCCATGTGGCATCATTATGTTTGCCATTTTTTTTTGTTTAATGATTAATATTTCTTGTGTTAGTTCACATCTTGAGCTTCTTATCCCACATTTTATTTTTATTGATCCAAATAGTCTTCTTCTAGATTCACTAGCCAAAACTCACTACATTTGTTCCTAGATTTTTATAGTATTAGCATAATTTAAACTTATATTTTTGTGTGCTAAATTTGAAATTAGATTTTTTACCCTCTTCTAATTTATGATTTTAACCAACTAAGGTTGATTAATTTCATAACCTCTTTCTTATAATTATGTGGCACTGTGCCATTTCCTTTTATTATATTCTCATTTTACCTTGGATTTGTTTTTTAAATAGTCTAAAACATATTTTAAACATTTAAAAACCAAATTCCACATCTTAGTAAACATATAAAACCATATTCAAGCATGATGCAAAGGTATACTCATAATGGGGTCTCTTATGGACTTAGTTATAAAGAAGAGAATTTATGACAAAGAAGAACACTCTATTGTGTTTATACTATCCCAAAAATAATAGTTTATAAATAGGGTTATTATGAACATCAACATTTATAAGATAAATATGAATCTATTTTAAGGTTGATAGAATCAATAATAAGATTGCCATCAAATTCCCAATGGAACAATTGCACATGCTTATTTGAGTAGAGGAGAAATAAATAGGGCAACCTATCACTCATGTTTCAAAAACCAACATTGTTTCCTCTATTAATGGAAAGGAATAACTTGTAGAGTCTACTCCAAAAAATTAGGATCTTTATACCAAGATTTAGAAAATTAGTCAACAATACATAGACTAGATTGTCACAAACTTAATAACCTTGTTAGTTGTGACTTAAATTGACAATATTGCTTCTAAATGATCAACCAAATGTAGCATACCCATGTTTTTTTTACATATATGATATATCCTAGAGTTACTCATAAAAATAACAAACCTATAGTTCTTTATAACACATTTCACGTAATATGAAGCATACCTTTTTCAATCATTAGGAGACTCTCACCCCTTCATAATTTTAAGGAACAAAAGTCTCATTGAAAATTGGGGGTATTATGCAAAACACTTCATCAATTTCATCTTTACCAAAATGTACTTTGGTAAACTAATAAGTGACATGTCAAAACCTATAGTATTCATATAGAGTACAATGACATATTCATAATACTTTATATCAACCACCTAAGAATCATTGACAAACTCAATTAAATCAAAGAGTAAAACTAAACCAAAATATTGGACATAGGGTTAATATCCCTACTAGGACCAACCAGGGACACATTCTACCACAATAAAATTAATCCACCAACTAATGCATAAAACATGCAAGAGTGGAATTCAATGAAGGAGATAGTTTCAAAACTTGATATGGGAAACTAGATCAAGAAGTATAAGTTTGAATTGATATGCTGATATCTATTTGAATTAAGCATTCTACAACTCCCCTTTCTACCTCATTTTGAGGCTCCAAAATTTAATAAATACAAAGGTAAGGGTGACCCTCGAGAACATAACAAAGTCTTTTTTGTACTTTTCTAAGAGTTTGCTTATATCAGTGTTTATCTGCTTCACTTGTTTCACATAGTTTGGTTAGACAAGCTCTAGATTGGCTGCATAAATTCCCTAAGGGATCCATGATAGACTAGAATTATTTATCAAATAATTTTTTTCAACCATTTATAGTAAAACATTGGTCATGATTAAATAGTGGTTGACCTATGCAATGAAAAAAAAAGGAATGGGGAAAAATTCATAGCATACTTATAGTGGTGCAGCATTGGATGGAAATTTTCAACATAACTTGTTAGATAAATAGATAGCCTATATTTTTACACAAAACCTACACCCTAAGGTGGATCATAATTTTTGAATCACTTATGCCAACACATTAGAAGAAATCATTGATAAAGGTATGAATATTGATAAGGTGTTCATTACCAGAGGCCTTATAAATATTTATCCATAGGGTTAAACATATAATCAGAACCAACCACCTGTTCAGATTACTACTATAGAAAAACCACAAATTTTTAACAAGAACAAGAACATGGTGGGAAATAGATTAATACCTTATAAGAATGTACCATTTTTACAAGATCTACCAACTCCAAATGTATAAATATCCCCACCCAATCCAACAAACACTGTTTAATGAGATCCTCTATGAAGGGCATTCAATAAGTATAGAGTATTCAACAAACTAGGAGAACATGTTGAGGTAGTGTTCCAAAAGCTAGTAGTGGACAAATTGATTGTGTGGCCTATAAAAAAGTTATTCATATAAGATTAAACCAAACCTAATTAGTATCTATAATATGATTTTTGTAATTTCTACCATGTTACCATCCATGGTGTTTATTGATGTGTATAACTAAGGCATCATATTGACGACTTGATTTAAATGGAAAAATTAAAGTAAAGTAAATAATGTAAAACACAAATCAAGACATGAGCATTTATAAAGACCTATTTCCAAAACATAATCAAGTTTAGTATAATAACAGTCTAGGTCAAGGTCAAGGCCAACATCATCAAAATCAAGTATAGAAGACTAATCAAAACAATCATAATTAGGATCATAATGCCCAAAATAATAACTTAGGTTACACCAATATGCCTTCTAATTATAAGAACATCATGAGATTTGTTTCTACAAATCACATTTCCGCCATCAATATTAAAAACCATGAACCATCTAATGCTTCTCAAAGTATTGGACCCCCTATTTTAGGGTTAACACCCTCTTCCTTGAGTAATGTTGCACCAAGTTTAAGCAATTCCATTGTACCTTAGTTTTTGTAGGTTAATATCTTTGGACCTCTAATTAAAATTAATCCATGCTAGCTCAAAATTGTTATCTCAACTATATGCTAGTGAGTTACAATATAAGGTCCTTCTACTTCTTCTTTTAATTATAATGACTCTACGCTGACTCAAAATTATGCAATCATAACTAAATGCTCATGAGTCACTCTATAAGGTCCTTTGCCTTATTCATAATTCTAGACTAAATCTAAACACTATTACTTATAATATAAAGATAAACACTATATCTACCAAGGCCAAACTCTCTCATTCTTCTTTTGAGAAGCCATATAACATTCAGGATCAACTCTGTAAAACCCTTACACAAATTTCTATCCTAGATCTTTTATGTACATCATAAATCCATAGAATTAAATTGAATTAATTCCTTAAGAAATAAAATATTTATAAATATATCAAGCCAAACCAATTTCAGATTATTTTAGGACATTTATCCCTTATCCAATAAATTACATTTGATTAGAGAGATATGTGTTCCCTCAGTTCAAACCATAATAATCCCTTGTACATTGAGGTCATTCATTCTATAAAATAATAAGATTAAGTAGGTCATTATATACAATGTTTTAGGGTTAAACATAGTTTCACTCAAGTTGATACAATTATTGGGTTATACTTCCAAGGACATCTATCCTAATACAATCATGATCAAGGCTTATGACAATGCTGAAAGGGAATCTTTTAGAACTATTTGTTTGCCAACCATTGTTGGGTTTATTCCCCGTGGTATATTATGCCATGTTATAGACATTGAATTTCCATATAATATACTTATTTTTTATCCTTAGATCCATGAATTATATGCTATCCCATTTACCTTACACCAATGCCTCAAGTTTTCCCATGCTAGAATTGAGGTTACCATTCATGCTGATTTGTAACCTTACCAATATTGCAAACACCTAGATGTTGAATTTTATAACTATAATGATTTCCATAGATATTAATTCATATAAAATATGAATAAATAAATATTTTTTCAACCACCCAAGTCTAATTATATTTACCCAAGTGATCTTTCTTCCACCTTGGCCGATCTATTTACCGTAACATTTACAAACTAGGTCACTATTGAGGATGTATGCATTTACACATCCCATATAAATGATGCCTTACATATTGAAAAATTACCCAAGTACTATAAATATTATGATATAACTAAACCTTTTTAATCCCATTATAGGCCCAACATGATTTGGCAAAAAAAAAAACACATAGAAACCACGTATGGTATTTTTACTAGTAACTTTACCCAATCAAGATAAGGAAGCCTTTATGGAAAGAGATTTGTTATATTATGATGGCCTTGATAATTATTTAAAAATACCAATTACCCCATCCATAACCATATTATATATGATTTTTATTATATAATAAAAATCCTAGGATCACGAGAGCAAGGAATCTTGAAAACATTATCAACTAGTAAATCTACTATGAGTCAAGGTCTCATATTTATAGCACCTCAAGATGACCTCATGTATTTTTAAAGTGATTGATATGAATATAATAATGATTATACTCCAAATAATGACAACATCTCATTATATCACTTACAATTAACTAGCTGGCATAGACCTATTTGAATCTAATTTCATTATGACCATGATAGCCTATTCTCCACTTAACCTTTGCTATCTCAACCTCATAGATTGGAACCAAAAAAATTCTATCATACCCTTGGATGAATTTTAGAATAAATATTCTATTATTTAGTATATGGGCCTTAGAGATGGATTTTCAATTGGATATCTTAAGCAAGGTTATGACTTTTCCTTGGATTCTACTACCTACTTTGGAGAGTAAGAAAAATTTCTTGGTCATAGAAAAGGTAAAATATTAATATTTTCAAGTGAAAACCTATTTAAGTCACTCATTGGTAAATTAAAAAGTAAACAAAAAGATGAACCCTTGAGTGTAAACCTATTTTAGTCACTCTTGGATGGGTAAGTTTACTCATCTCTTAATGAAATGTAGGGTCTACCAAGTCCTAGCTCTAAAGCTAGTGCCAGTATCACTACTGAACAAGATAAAGTGTTTGAGCATCTTTCTCTAGACTTTCATAAGGTATTTAAAAAATTCTCATTACCTAAACTAGTGGACTTAGATTCATCTCACTATCCTAAGATTTGGGATGAATAACCAGAAGCTAAAGTAGAGGAGGAAAATCAAGATCAAACACTACCCACTATCTTAGAGGATGGTTCTACATTACTCATAGAGAACACCATTGAAGTGAACCTAAGAGCCTATGATGATCCCCAAATTGTATATTCAAGAGCATCCCTCACTGATGAAGGGTCTAACTATATTATCACCATTCTAAGGGATTTTATTAAAAAAATTTCCTAATTATTAAGACATGTTAGGCCTAGACCCCACTTTGGTCATGCATCACCTTGTGGTACATATAGATGCCAAATAAGTCAAGAAAAAATTAAGAAAGATTCATCCATGAATTTCTATCTTTCTAAAAATGGAGCTGGAGAAACTATTAGGATCTAGATTCATCAAAGCACTAGACTATTTAAAATGGATATAAAACATAGTTCTGGTCAACAAGAAGCCTTAGGGTATTCACTTATGTTTTGAATTTAGGGACATAAATAAAGCATGCCCTAAATATGATTTCCATCTACCTAACATTTACATGACTATTGATTCAACTTATGTTTGTGAGATGTTATCCATCATAGATGGCTTCTCAGTATACAATCATATTTAGATAGGGTTAGAGGACAAGCATAAAATTATGTTCACCACACCATGGGGAACATTGTTTTACCAAGTCATGCTTTTTGGATTGAAAAATGTTGGGGCCACTTATTAGCATGTTATGAATATCATCTTCCATGACATGATGCATGATATTTTTGAGGACCATGTTGATGATATTCTATTAAAATCAAGAACACATGTCAGACATCTTGATGTTCTATGAAGAATCTTTGAGAGACTTAATAAATACAAGGTTTGTCTATTTCCTAAGAAGTGCATCACTAGACTCACTTCAAGAAAATTTATAGGATTCATTGTATCACAAAGAGGGATCTAAGTGGATCATACTAAGCTCAAGAATATCATGGAAATGCCTCCACCTTCTAATCTGAAAGAGATTCATCACTTACAAGGCAATAATCAGTCTATTTATAGGTTTATTTCACATCTAAAAGATAAGTTTTATCCTTCCATGTAATTTTTGAAGAATGTGGTCACTTTTCAATGGGATGTTGAGTGTCAAAAAACATTTTCAAGGCTCAAATCATACTGAGTCAATCTATCAGTTTTGAGACCACCAAAACCTAGACAACCATTACTTCTCTATATTTAACCAATAAAACATGTACAAGGGGCACACTTGGCCTAACAAGATGAATAAAGAAAAAAGCATGCAGTCTATTATTTGAGATGAATGCTTGTAGCATACTAGAATAATTACATGCTTATTGAGAAACCTTATTTAATAATGGTGTTCTCTTCACAATAGTTATGACTCTACATTTTAAACAACAAAACCATTATTATTGATAAAGTGGACCCTTTAAATAATTTATTATCTAAGGTAACTCTTACAGGCCACATGGCTAAATGGGTCATTCTCTTGAGTGAATTTGATGTTGAGTAATAAAACCAAGTGGCTATCAAGGGCAAGGTCAATACATTTTAACTTATAGAGGATCCTATTTTAGATACTCAACCATTCACATTTTATTTCCATGATGATTATATCATAGCAATAGAATAAATGACTCATGAACCTAAATAGTGGAATTTGTACTTTGATGGATACTTTACATCCCATGGATCTGAGGTTGGTATTTTTTTTGTCACACCAATGGGGAACCTTATTCCCAATGCCTTTTATATCAAATTTAATTACACAAATAATATGGCCAAGTATTAAGCTCTTATTTTAATACTTCATTTTAAAATACAATCGGGTATACAACACTTGGTGGTCTATGGAGATTATCAATTGATTATTAATCAGACCATAGACCAATATCAGACTTGAGATGGTAATATTATACCCTAAAAGCACATCTTGGACAATCTCAAGTCTCACTTCATGTTACCTTAGTTTGAATAGGTGTCATGGGCCAATAATAGATCAGCCGATGTAATGACTATAATTAGGTCCATGGTACAAATTACCAATAGTGTCAAAGAGTATTAGTTTCTCACTGAGAATATTCTATATCATGCTCACATATTGTCAGATTCTGAGAGGGTAGGTAAAATTTTTGGTCATACTCCCCCACCTAAATTACCTTAGTTTCAAGACATCTATAAATATTTTTGTGGTCAAGTTTTCCCCTTATCATTTCATAGATCTCTATAAAATATTCTTTCATCACTTAGCCCATTATACACTCCTTGGGAAAATGTTTTATCATAAGGGCTATGATGGAATGATTCTTCATTATTTATCTTTGGGAGAATAAAAGTTAGCACTTAAGTAGGTTCATTAGGGCATGTGTGGGGACCACATAAGTTATGTAGTATTATCTAAAAAGCTCCTCAAAATAGGGTGCTATTGGCCCAAGATGGAAACAAACACTTGTACCTATGTATGGAAGTGTGTTGCTTGTAAACAACATGGTGATTTGATACACACACCTTCATTTACACTATATCTGATCCCAACACCATGTTCATTCTTTATATGGGGTCTTGATCTCATTGGGAAAATAAACCCAATCTCTTCTAATGGCCATAAACACATTTTAACTACTATCAGGTATTTTACTAAGTGGATTGAGGCCATTCCTCTCACTTATGTAAACAAGAAGTAGATTTACAAATTTATCCACTACCATATCATCTATTGATATGGCATCCCAACTTATATTAGATCTGATAACAATGGATTATTTGTGAATAGATATGTTAAATCTCTTTACACCATGTTCAAAATCAATTATAAAAAGTATAAAACATATAAACCACAAGGAAAAAATCAAGTCAAGGTATCTAATAAAACCATTATTGTAATCTTAAATAATATTATCAATGACACTGGTCATAATTGGCACTTGCAAATCTTTCTTATCCTTTTGGCCTATTGCACTAGTCATCACACCCCTACAAGAGCCACTCTCTATTCTTTGGTTTATGGCACAAAGGCTATTATCCTAGTTGAGGTTGAGATACCTTCATTATGGGTTTCTTTGGAGAACATTTTTGATGATGAAGATTATAAATTTTCTAAGTTTTAATAGTTATAGCTACTCGATGACAAACATTTGGTTACCTTGGACAACTTAAGAGTATATCAAAACAAATTACATTATTTCTATAATAAGTGAATTCTCCCTTTGGATTTTGAAGTTGGTTACTTGGTATTGAAAGAAAACAAAAAGAACACTAATGTTGAACACAAAAAAAAGTGTAAGTTCCAACCCAATTGGCTGGTTCTATACATAGTTACAATAAACTATGGATTAAAGGCATATAAATTAACAAATCCAAATGGTAAATAGATCCTAGAATCCATTAATATTATAAACCTCAAGTTGATCTATGATTGATAGCCTCTTATGAACCATTATCTATAAGGATCCTTATTTGGGGGAAACTTGTACCAAGGTTGTTTATTCCACCATTATATTATGGACCATTGTAATATTTTATACCATTTTATTCTAGACTATTATAACCCTAGACCATTGTACTTTGTTCTATTTTACTCTGAACCATTGTAACCACACTACCCTAGACTATTGTATCATCTAGACTATTGTAACACTGTACCATTTTATTTTGGACCATAATAACCTTGAACAATTGTTTTGATCATTTATATTCCATTGAACTAATTTTATTTTCATTTTGGACCATTGTAACCTAGACCATTATACCTTATAACTAATTATAATCCTAATTATGATTTAAGGCATTATAGACACATTCAATGCCCATTTTACAAATCAACTTAGGTAGATTAGTATTTGAAGCCTCTTATATAGATAAGTGTATAAGGATATGTCAGCACAATTGAATGGTTCCTTGGGTTTCTTTATTACTGCATATTGTTCTATTTTTTCTACTATTCAGTAGACATAGTTGCCTTGATAGGATCACTAGACCATTACAGCTAGTTTAGCTACCAATATCATTGTATCTAGTTTTCACTATTATTGGAACTCCTACCCTTGGATTTGCATCTCCTTAGTTCATGAGTTCCCTATACCATTGTTTATATTCACAAAATCCCCATTGTATCCAATTTAGCTATTGTTTGAACTTTTACCTATTGAAGTTATTCTCCTCTACTAAGTAGTTCCCTATACCCTTTGTTCATATTATGTTTCTATTGCTTAGCCTAAAAACATAAAAAAAAATTAGAAACCTGATACCAAAGAAGACCAAAAACATTGCATTCTACCTTTTGTTTATTCTAATCTTGAATGCTCTCACTATTTTGTGAGAAACTAGAGCCATACTCTTACCATTTTTCAAGTCTTTTAAGTGCATTTTTCATTTGAAGAAGATCCATTATTTCACTCTTGGTTTTTCTTATGCTCTCACTATTTTTCAAGGATTTTCTCTTTCTCTTTATCAATCTTAGATGTATTATGCACTCTGAATTTCCAATTTAACTAGTTTGTCCCTAATGATGTCTTGTGTTTTAGTGTGGTTTCAATCTAGACCATACTCTCTTTTTCATGAACTCACCACTTTCTGAGACCATTCCCATATTTATATATGCATTGATTAGTCATTTATTATCATCAATTTTATTCTATCCCATATCCATGGATAACTACAATGGGTTTGAATTTCATGTTGGCTCTTGTGCCCATGAAACTATGTAGGCAACGTTCACTTGCTTTATGCATTTGGAGTCAACTCAACTACCCCTTAATTTTCTTCTCTTCCCCATTTAGCCTTTTTTCCCTTACATTTTATATCCTAGGGGAAATTTATGTTTGTTTTGGGTCAGTATTTCCATATCATATGGTGGAAACTTTGTGTCCATCATTATATGTTCATTGTGATAGTGTCATTAGCTTAGGTGCCACCCTGTCAGAGAGTGTAATGCCTCTATTACACATGCATGAATAATTTATTTTCTATATACACTAATGTTATGATGAACCATTGTTTGTGAGTGTTTATTAGATATTTGTTTTTGTTTTGATGTGTTTTATTACCTATTTTTTTATATTTGTTGGTGTTTTGTTATTCATTCTTTAGTCTCTATTTGTGTTTTGTTGTATAGTTATTTTGCTTCTTGGTGTTTTGTTGTGTTTTTGTTATTATGTTATTGTGTTGTTATTTTATTTATTGTTGTTTTTTTATTCATTCATTTTTATTAGCACTTTTTTATTTATTTCTTGGTGTTTTGTTGTGATTTTTATTTCTCTTTATTATTATTTTTTATGTCTCTCTTTATTTTCTTGGTGTTTTGTTGTGCCTTTATTCTTGTCTTTTATTTTACTATTATCTTTTTCATTATATTGTTTTTTATTGTGTTTGAATACATTATATAAACATTTTGATTTTGACCTTCACTTAGGCTTAACTTGTTTACATTTGTATTTAAATTTTTTTGTTATTAGTTAGTTTTCAAAGTACACATTGTTAATACGCATAGATCTTGATTATTCATATCTTGATTTTATGTTGTTTAAATTTTTTTTATTATTTTTATTATTGGTTTGAGTCTCAATAAATTTTTGTTCCTAATAAACTCTTGATCATTCAAATATTAATTTTAACTTAGATTGTATTTTTGTATTTTGTTTTTATTTTTGTGATTAAATGTAAATAGTTGTAACTCATATTTTGGCAATGTTTATCATTGTACTTAGTTATAAATAATCACCTTTTAAATGGTTAATTTAAAAAGGAAATAAAATGTTATTATAAGTTATTCACACTTATATGCATAATTTAAACTTGCTAAAGTACACACCAACTGCTCCAAAATCCAAAAGTCAATGTGACATCGAAGATCATCTACGAACACATCATCTTGTAAATCTAATACCTAGATAAGATATATCCTAAAAAAATATTGGAAACAAACAAGAATCTATGTAGGATGTGCATCTAATAACATCCATATTGAGTATAGTTGACTATTTCTAATATTTATTTGGGATGTGCATCTCCTAAAACTAGCATATATAAAAATATCATAACAAGAGAAACATAAATGTAAACATCATGTGATCAAGAAAGAATATTAAAATTCCATGTAGAAATAGCCATAAGAAAAAAATGAATATCATATATACATACATACATACACACACACACACATAAACTTATCAAAATAATGTTTTATACATCATGAGAATATCTATACATCTCATAATACAAAAAGAAGAGCTACAAAATTAGCTCTAATAATGGTCATCCCTACGGGGATTTTTTTGAAAGATATGACCCATCCATAAAGTTGGAGATGATGGTGAACATGGTGGTGGATACCCCATGACTACTCATTATGTTTCTAGTTTCATAAATGACCACTTTAACTTGGTAGCATGCCTAGACCTAGAGGTCCAACTAATCTACTTTGATCTCATGTACTCCATATGAGATTTCACTCTCCTCTTTAGAATAACTATTGTCTTATATACCCACATCTAGTAGGATATATCATCCTTGGCATGTAGGACATTATCCTTTGCACACAATGCATCATACTTGGTTGTAATCACATAGGCCAAGGTGCTATCTATTCCCAAACCATTATCTATCCTAGGTTGGCAAGCCTCATCCTTCTCCTCTGTTAGCCTCTTTATCTAATTAGACAATCTCTCCCTCTTTACCTAAGCAAAATATCACTTTCCAACCACTATCAATAGATTCATGTCTTGTATATCTAACTATTTTTGAACCCTTTTCAAATGCACTACCTACCCTCTCAAAGTGGTAATCTCTATATATATCACTATAATGAGACCTTGTAGCCTAATCATCTCTCCCTAAGCTATAACCAACTATGCTTGTAACCCAGCCATAGTTCTTTATAACCCTAAAATATCTAAGAGGCATGTAATAATATCTCTCTATAGCCTATCTATGAGTGCCTAGTCCTCTATGGACCTCCCTATACTAGAGGGCCCCATATCTCCTATACCTATACCTATGCCAGAGGGCCATACCTCTCCTAAACTAGTGCTTACGATTATTCGATAGGTCTTAGCCTCTCTTATGTCCATATTTTGGCCCTCATCACCACTTAGGACATATTCCATGTCAATATCCTTTCCATCTAGTTCAACCAAATCTATATCAGCTAATAGATCCTGATGAATATGAGCATGGAATATATGTAATGGAATGACATGAGGAATATCTAGTTATGCTAGTACCAGTGCCTATCCCTATCATGGGTCTAAAACTAAGTCTCTCCTCAACTTGACCCATTTATGACATTATTATGGCTATTTTGGTAGTGGCCTCATCAATCAAATTGATGTAACCTTAACCCACCACATTGTATATGCATATGTGACCCCTACATCTAAAACCCCTTTGGAATAATCCCATAGTATATGAATAATGCTACCATAGTCCATGACTACCTCAACCATGGTCATGGGTGTCCTGTTGGAATAATGCATACTTAATCTTACCTAGGGTTAATAGGGTAAGTTATTTATTACCAAGGGTAAAATTTATTTACCTCAGTTAATTTAATTTATTATTGAGAATTTATCAACAATATATTTGTTCATAGTATGAGAAAACAAATAGTTTGTTTTCTCTATTTTGTAATCATTACAAATAGTTTGTTAACATGAAACAAACTATTTGTATTATAAATAACTTGCATTATATGAGAAATTAACGAGAGATTATTAATGAGAATATACAAAGGAATTTTTGGATTATCACCTATTTTTTAGGTGTGACAAATTTATTTATTCTCTGGAAATTTTTGCAGGTTATTTGTTGCGGGTTCTTTCTCCTGGATTGATCCTGTGGATCCTATGTATCTCCTGCTCATTCTTTCATGGTATCAGAGCTTGGAGTTCCAGTTGAAGATCCTCTTCCCTGAAATTTTTCATCTTTTAACACATTAAAAAATATTATTTTATTGATGTGTTACAGATATTTTTAATTCTCTCAAATTTTGGTTCTTATTTACTAGTTTTTTTTGGAAAATTCTATACTTTATGCTCATTAAATGACCGTAAAGATTTCTAAAATCAGATTTTTTTTCATGGGGGCATAGGAAATAAAGTTAGGAATCCATTCCAATTTGAATTTTTGCATTTAATTTTGGATGTACAGCTCTTTCCTTCCAAATTCTGCTGACTGGTTCCTGTTGGCAGACTGCAGTACCTGTTCATTTTTTTGATGTGGCAGATCGTGCGGTTGACTTTTTTCAAATATGAGACCTGTTAATGAAATATGACTCTTATATATTTCTATCCACATAATTTTTGACAAATTTGGATCAGGCCATACAACGTTTTGAAAGCCAACAATAGGAAATTAAAAACTATTTTTTTGTCTACTGCATAGTTGTACGGATTTATTATTTTTGAACGCCTTATGCTGCATAAAATACAAATTTGAAAATTTAATGTGATA
This sequence comes from Torreya grandis, assembly GCA_037957365.1. Lineage (NCBI taxonomy): Eukaryota > Viridiplantae > Streptophyta > Pinopsida > Cupressales > Taxaceae > Torreya > Torreya grandis. The sequence goes on along the minus strand of JARHVA010005808.1, from coordinate 723,388 downwards.
TCAGACTTCCAAATATTTCATTTCATGTTGAGGATGGATTTGGAGCAGGTCGTACAGTCCTTTTGGCAGAACCAGTGGAGCCATTCTGCATTGCTGAAAGGTGTTTTTTCCTTGGTTGTGTTTACAATTTTTCTCAAATATTTCCCTGACCACCATGCCTTGCTGGAAAAAGAGTTCATTTTTGATAAAGCCAAAGATTATTCAGATGATATCTCACATGTGGGAGTCATTTTTGGCTTTTTTTAATTAATTATTTTAATTTTTAGTGGTTTAAATGCAAGTCTCTAGCTTTGAAAGTTCAAATTTGACTTTGCTAAAGCGGCTAGAGATATTTTGTCAAAAATTTGTAGGGAGGAGGTCTTGGGGTCAAATCCCCCTACATTGTTTTTGCATAAAATCCATTTTTTAATTTTGTATAAGCCAAGGCTAAATTTTTTTTATCGGGAGACGTTAAATTGTAACGGGAGGGGTGTTTTTTGAGGAAAAACGAATGTCTAGATTGTTCTTGTCAACTTCATCATCTTCCTCTGGAATGGAATCTCGATTGTTTGAACCTCTAAATTCTAAAAATTACCATGTTTAGAAGTTGAAAATTCAACAACTCCTTCAATCAAAGGGCTTATGGAGAATTTTTTCTAAAACGACACCTGCAGCATTCACCACTGAAAAAGACAAATATGCATATGGTTGTAAGTAGGATGAGGCTCTTGGATTGATTTGCCTCAACGTCTCAGATAATCTTCAATTTCACATTGTAGATGCTACTATGCCAAAAGAGGTATGGGAAAAATTTAAAAACCTATTTGGCAAAGTTAATGAGTTTAAAATTTTGCAATTAGATGCAAAATTGATTACTCTCTCTCCATCAAATTTCCATTCAATAGATGAATTCTTGGCAAAATTCAAATTTATAAGGTCACAGTTGAAAGCTGGTGACAAGGATAAAAGTGATCAGGAGTGCATTTTCATGATTTTTTCAAAGTTGAAAGGACCATATAGTGTTTTTTCCTCTATTTTTTATACTATGATGGATACATTAGGTGATGAATTCAAATGGCCTTCCTTTGAAGTTTTTTGTGAAAGATTGACTAGGGAGCAAACAAAATTAATGGCCTTAGATGCTCTACCTGGTCCTAGTCATGCTCTAGTTGCTAATTCTTCTAAAGGAAAACCTTCACCTAAGTCTAAAAAGCTAGCACCTTCAAATAACCCTTCAGAGTCCACCACCCAAACACCTCATCATTCTAAATCTACTAAGACCAAAAAGTCCTTTAAGCAAAAGAAGAAAACATTTGGTCCATGTAATTTTTGTGGTGGTCCTAATAATGATTAAAGTAGATGTTTTAAGAAGATGAAAGCATTAGAGGTAGTAGTCAAACAACACAAAATTTCCATTCTGTCTCCATCTCCTTCTACTTCTGCAGGAAAAGGGAAAGCACTTTCAGCCAGGGCTATATCTTCATGTCAGGATCAGTGGATTTTTGACTCAGGTGCTTCTCACCATCTCACACATTCTAAGGATCTATTGTCTTCTCTTATATATTGCATTACATCACATATTCTTATGGGTAACTCCTCATAAATTGAAGTTTTGGGATCTGGTACTGTTGATAAACAGGATGGATGTTTTAACAATGTATTACTTGTACCCCAAATCTCTTCTAATCTTCTCTCTGTATATCAAATATGTAATTCTGGTACTGGTAAAATTGTGGAGTTTACTTCACATGATGTTGTAATGAGACAATGTAATGATCCTAGTGAGATAGTTGTTATAGGTACAATAGACCATACTGCAAGACTCTATACTTTTGATAAGTTTGAGTCTTTTATGTCTTCTGGTTCTTCACTTATAGCACATGGTAATAATCTCAACAAATTCTGGCATGAGAGATTAGGACATTTGAGTTATGGATATATGCAACAAATGAGTACAAAACATCTTGTAAAAGGCCTTCCTAAGGTCTCTTATATTGATGGGGTGTGTCTTGGTTGTCTAGTTGGTAAACAACACAAGGATCCATTTCCAGTTGGTAAGGCCACACGTGCAAATGCACCCTTAGAGTTGGTTCATAGTGATTTGATGAATTTTACAACTCATTCTTTTTTAGGGGATAAATATGCACTCACATTCATTGATGATTTCACTCGTAAAACTTGGGTATATTTTCTCAAGTTGAAAAGTGAAGTTTTTGAGACTTTTAAGGCCTTCAAAGCCTTTGTTGAAAAACAATCATCTCTTCCTCTTAAGAATATATGCACTGACAATGGGGGGGAATATGATATTAATGCTTTCTATGATTTTTGTAATGAGCATGGGATACAACACCAATTTACTGTCCCACACACTCCTCAACAAAATGGTGTAGCAGAGAGGAAGAATCGAACATTGAAAGAGATGGCTAATTGTATGATTCACTCTAAAAATTTGGGTCCAAAATATTGGGCTGAAGATGTAAATTGTGAAAATTACATTCAAAACCATATGCCTCACAAAGCTATGCAAAATATGACACCAAAAAAAGTTTGGTCTGGGATCAAGCCTGATATTTCAGATTTTCGTATCTTTGGGAGTCAAGCATGGGCATTCATTCCTAATGAAAAACGTAAAGCATTAGAGAAGAAAAGCCAACCACTCATTTTTGTTGGCTATTGTGCAGATGTAAAATCCTATCGTCTTTTTGATCCTATCACACATGATGTGTTTTTTTGACGGGATGTTCAGGTTGATGAGCTACCCACTCCACAGGAGTGTACATCTAGTTCTTCTTCTCCCCCTCCTTCTACTGAGGATAGTGAGGATTTGATTTCTATTGTTGATGATGATGATGATGATGATGCACTTATTCAGCCACCACAACCATCTTCTTCACCACCTTTGCCTAAGTGGGCAAAGAGCACTCTACAGGTAGCTAGTTCTTTTGTTGGTGATCCATCTGATTCTCATCGCACTCACTCACAAACATCTGGTGTTGCTCTTTTAGGACAAGCTTGTACAGATGATCTAGTGTTGTTTTTTGAGGCTATTGGTATACCCGAGTGGGATGTTGATATGTATGATGAGTATTCTTCATTGATGAAGAATGATACTTGGGATCTTGTCCCTCTTCCTAAGGGAAGAAAACTTGTAAAATGTAAATGGGTCTATAGGACCAAATATGCTGCAAATGGATCAATAGATAAGTACAAAGCTAGATTAGTAGCTAAGGGTTTTTCACAAGTTGAAGGGGTTGATTACTCTGAGACCTTTACCCCTGTAGCTAAGATGGATTCTATTCGACTTGTACTCTCTCTTGCTGCTTCACATTCTTGGTCTATTTTTCAGATGGATGTGAAGAGTGCTTTCTTGCATGGTGATCTCCATGAGGAGATCTATATGGAGCATCCTCCAAGATTTTTTCAAGACTCATCATTGGTTTGTAGACTCCGTCATTCTCTTTATGGCCTCAAATAAGCTCCTAGAGCTTGGTATGAGAAGATGGATAGTTTTCTTCTGAGTTCTGGTTTTATTCGTTATGAGTCAGATCATAATGTATACATCCTGAAGCAAAGTGAGGAGCTTGTCATTTTGGTTTTGTATGTTGATGATCTCATCATCACTGGCAGTTCAGATTCCTTGATACATGACATCAAGGACAAGTTGGTAGATAGGTTTGATATGACAGATCTGGGACTTCTACATTATTTTCTTGGTCTTCAAGTTTTTCAGTCTTCTGAGGGCATTTCTATTGGACAACAGAAGTATGCGATAGATCTTCTTCATCGATTTGGCATGGCTGATTGTAAGCCTACACCCACTCCATATCATTCAAGTATTGTGTTTTCTACCACTTGTATGACTCCTCTTGTTGATTCCACTTTGTATAGGCAACTTGTAGGTAGTCTTTTATACCTGACTCATACCCATCCTGACATCACATTTGCTGTGAACCTTGTTTCTCAATTCTCACATGAGCCTCATGAGAGTCATTGGCAAGCAGCCAAGCATATTTTGTGCTACATTCGGGGCACCACTCACTTTGGTATACATTACACACCACAAAATTCTACATAGCTTGTTGGATACACTGACTTTGATTGGGCTGGTGATGTTGACACTTGCAAGTCCACTTGTGGATTTGCTTTCACACTTGGTTTAGGTCCAGTTGCTTGGGTATGCAAAAATCAGACTGCTATTGCATTGTCCTCTACTGAGGCTGAGTATTGAGGTGCTATCAAAGCTATTCAGGAGATACTTTGGCTTTGACAGTTGCTTGGAGAGTTTGGCTTCACACAACATGGTCCTACTACTCTTTGGTGTGATAACCAAAGTGTGATTTATATTTCACATAATCTTGTTGAGCATTAGTGGACAAAACACATTGAGATTCACATGTACTTCATTCGACATCTTATTCAAGATAGAGTTCCTTTTTTGGAGTTTGTGCCTATAGCTGAGCAGATTGTAGACATCTTCACTAAACCTTTGGCTTCTCCTCGTTATCTTCAGTTGTGAGCGATGCTTGGGGTGAAGGAAGTTGTCCTTGGGGGGATTTCCCATGAAGTCCTTCCTTCCTTTATTTTTCATATATTTTTATTGGTTTGTACATGGGTACCTTATCAGGCCTAGTAGCTGAGACCCATACTTGTTTGTCATTCTCCCTATGTTTTGCTTAAGGGAGGGTGTTGGAATAATGCATATTTAAGCTTACCTAGGGTTAATAGGGTAAGTTATTTATTACCGAGGGTAAAATTTATTTACCTCAGTTAATTTATTTTATTGTTGAGAATTTCTCAACAATATATTTGTTCGTAGTATGAGAAAACAAATAGTTTGTTTTCTCTATTTTGTAATCATTACAAATAGTTTTTTAACATGAAACAAACTATTTGTATTATAAATACTTTGCATTATATGAGAAATTAATGAGAGATTATTAATGAGAATATACAGAGAAATTTGTGGATTATCACCTATTTTTTAGGTGTGACAAATTTATTTATTCTCTGGAAATTTTTGCAAGTTATTTGTTGTGGGTTCTTTCTCCTAGATTGATCCTGTGGATCTTGTGTATCTCCTGCTCATTATTTCATGTCCCTCATTCCCAAATTTCCTATTCACATGTGTAAAGTAATACAATCCCTCTAGGATATCCTATTGTGTACCAAATTGCCATTGGGTGTGGTATATCTTATTACACTCCACCATATAATAGTGGTGACCTGTAACATAGCACGAGGTGATCATATAACCAATAATGAATAAATCCTTGATCTAAATCCATTATGTCACTATATAAGGGCACTAGATGAAGTCCCCATCCTCCATCTCATTTATGGTTCTTTGATAATAAGGTAAGTCCATTAGATGACCCTATAACCTTGGACCCATCAGATACCATCCCAAAGTAACTAGATATTTTAGTCCCTTATGGTATTTCAACCCCATTAGATTCTTAATGGAAATGTGCTCCTAGACCCAGACTTAGAGAAGTATTATATGGATTATTTTATCCCTACACTAATAAGATATCATATGTAGGTATTTATATATCTAAGCCAATATGATCACCCCCAAGAAAAACGTGTCATGTGGTCAAACATATCCTAAATCACATTGATCAAACCAAGAGGAAAGAAATGTTTTCTCTTATTAGGTAACAAGAGGCCACTTATAAGAGCCATCAATATTACCACCTCTAGGGGAACTTTCCCATATCATACTCCATCTCCATATGATGGAGGCCAAGCCAAGACCTCTAAATCATATATATATATATATATATATATATATATATATATATATATATATATATATATATATATATATATATATAACCTCTAAACTTGTGATCACATCCATCAACTCCTCCAAAATAGTCCATCAATCTGCTAACATCTAGGTATTCTTGGAACATTACATCAGTACCCATAATACATGGTTCACAACCTCTAATGTCATAATGTCCTCCCCATTAAATAAAATAAAGGTCAAGGTATTTGAGTTTTACCTCTCTACCAATTCTAATAAGTAGGTCCTAGTTTCTTGAATCACTAACAATCATGCCAGGTGGTATAACTCCACAACCTTAAGAACACTCATGAACTCATTGGTTTAGATACCCTATCACCATAGAACTTAGGATCATTACTCCTATGATGTAATAACACTAAATCTATCCTAAAATTCCAACATAGAGAACAAAGTCAATTATTTTTCCTTTCACTAATCAAATCTACATAGACTCTTATAATTTTAGGGCCTAGAATAATCATATATTAGCCCTACCCTCTCTTCATCTAATTTTGGACTTGCATTAATCTCCTATGGGAACCATCCTTTCTTATTCTAGCTATTTCACCATTTAATAGGGTGTTTTTCCATTCCTTGAAAACCTAGTAAATTGTACATCATTCCCACCAAAATACAGGGTAATCTTTTTTTTTCACTAGTTCACTATATGATTGGAAATTTTTGCCCAAAATTGTGAATTCATTGATGAATTAGAGAATCCACCATTTAGAATCATGATCCTACTAAAAGGTTAGTGAATTAATTTATCTCATGGTTATCCCATTATTATTGCAGGTGAACTCATCAATTGCCAAATTGGGCAATTGGTGGGATCACCAAAGATCCTACTTTTACACATAATAAATGCCATAAATACACAAAATTAAATACCAAAAAGGTACCTAATAATTTATAATACTTTATGCTCTTTGATAATATCTCACATGTTCTTTAAGGTGATCTTATTTATCACTTATCTCTCCAACATTGATTCAGTCCATGTCCACACATCTTGATCTCAAGATGGATAATCATGAATGACCTTGAAAATTTTCATAAAGCTATAAATAAGAGGGACAAGACCACCATTTTTAATTTCTTTTTATTTAAACTTATTATGAAAAATTATCTTCATAAATATTAATATATAAACTTACTATGCAAAAATTGATATAAACAAGCTTCACGTATTCCAAAAAATTGACAAATATTGTGAGCCTAAGCCATTGGTACACTAAGAGATGATGGAGGTTCATGCTACTCTTCATTTACAAAGACTTAGAGCACCAAATCTAAGGAAAAGCATGTTTCTTAACCACTTGTGAGGGAGAATAGTTACTTGGAAGGTTTGATTGTGTTCCTTTCTTAATTAGCTCTTTGAAGTCAATAACAACACCCCTTGAGGAGTAGGCTTGATAAGTTAGGTATTTATTCTTATTTTTAAGATTTATTGTCTAACACATGATCTAACCTTGTCTCATAATCCTATTTTATAGTGGGTAGTTCTCGATCAAATAGCATTCAAAAGAAGGGAAGGGTAATGAAAAAAAGAAAGTTTTGTGGTCTCAAGAGATTAATTTATAGGTATTTTCACTTTGTATACAAGTGTTTTCTGGACTAATTCTTGTTTTCTTATAATTTTTTACACACTCATAAGCAAACACAATCAATAAGTTTAGTGGAAATGGTATAGGAAATTTGATGGTCTCAACTGAAGGTTTATCCCTTTAGACTTGTTATTTCACACCTTTATTTGAGAGATTACAACTTGAACCGAAAAAGTGTCTAAGGTAATAATGGAACACACTTCTAATAATATCATAGAGAGAAAACACTCCTACACACTTGAGAATATTAACATAGTTTAACTAATTACTAAAAGTCAATGAAATCTACTAACTTTCAATAGTTTTTGCACATCTAGTATTAAAATACATCAATGATAACAACTAGAATTATCTGTAGCTTTTCTACACTTCAAATTATTAAATCAATATAACCAATAAATAATTTTTTTGATAACACAGAGATAGAAGGAAATAAAAATGACACAGCTACATGATAATTAAAACTAATTTCTTCCCATATTGATAAAGCTTCCCACAACCCTTTGGAATGTGTAAGTACATCAATATATATACTTGGGGAGGGTTTGACTCATCCTCTAATTACATACAAATTCATAGTTATATTCTGAAATTATAACCTCAATTTTATTTTAAGCATCATAATTACATTTGTACATGCTCACAGTCAACTACAATTACATCAAGATAAGTTAGCTTGGAAAATGCAATTTAAAATGTGCATACTTACAAATAGTTTAAGAAAAGTTTACATTTACGTATTAAGTATAAGTAAACTATAATTACAAGGATTGGTACTATCTACATGTCTACATAAAAAATTAGCTTTCAACTAAGGCTTTGTTAATGATTTCATGGTGTTGTTGGTTGTTTTAGGTGTTGAAGTTATAGATTGTGTTGAAATTGAAGTTGAAGCATCAAATATCTTCTTTGATTCCAAAACTTGAAAGTGTTTATCAACAATGTCATGTTGGTGCCTAATAATGTATATATTCAAAAATGAAGGTATATGCACCTTATTCACTTAATAAATAAGCCTTGTATGTTCAACCTTCATATTTCTAAAATTAATTATGAATATTTATACCTCTATGACCTTTTTATTTACAAAATTTATCCTGGATTCTATTTCTTACAATATCATTCCTTGTAAGTTCTATTTAAGGCTTATTAAAGCCTATTAAAGGAGATTATCAAAATTATCTTTGATAATGAGTTTATCCATGGAATCCCTTATCTATGAGAGCTTTAGTTCCTATAAAATCTAAACAATGAGATTTTTGTGCTCTAAATATTTAGGCATTACTACCTCAGTTATTAGGATCTATAGATTTTGGCTCCCTATGTCCTGATGACTAATAGATTGAGGGTATTCATAGCCTTTAATGGTGCCATCAGATTAAGGTGGGAATAAGCCTTAATATTTACATAAAGAATACAAATATTCAACTTATTTTTATCCTATTTCAAAGAATTAAACAATTTGGTAGTTCCAACTATATGACATGATAACTCATCCCTCATTACAATAATATTGTTTAAGATATTATACAATCTAGATGCTCCATTTTGTGCATCTAGTATGGAAGCATTTATAGTTTGTTGTTTTTACCTTATTTGTTCTAATTATTACTACAAATCCTTTATATCCATTTTAGTTCCTTCATGAATATCAACTAAAGCATCCTTATGAATTTTAAAATTAAATTTGAAATCTTTAATGTATGGGGATTGCCCTAATTTTCTATTCTTTCTTTTAGTCAACATAAATACATCTAGTCTTTCTTCTAATATGACCCCTCTTTGGGTGTCATCTTCCATTTTCCTCTTCCTTACTCTTTGTACACTCATTGTAGGTTTTTAAAATATAGATCTTAGTGTGGACAACTCCATAATTATAAGATTAGGCCTTTAATAAGCCTCTGATTGCATATTTTTTGCCCATTATGGGAGGACTAACTGGGTTGTATCTATGGGTTGAGTGTATTAAATAGTAGTCTCACCCAATAGCTCTCTTGAGGATTACCTCAAAACTTCTTAAATTAGTGGTTCAAGAAGTGAAGGTGAAATTAATTTATACCAATCCAGTCCACCATATTGAGGTAGTGGGTGGACTACATAGACTAGATTCTTCTTTTTAGGCTTCCTCATTGTTATAATAGTAGTCTCCTAAGAAGAACTAGAGGGAGGCACATGTAAACCCAGATGAACATATGAAATATGAAGTTGAAGGCTTGATAATTCTCCCATGGCCTTGTTTTTTACCTGTTTCTTTGTCTTTTGGGGAGATAGGATAGTGGTGAAAATAACCATAGTAGAAGTAATAATAATGGATACATAATATATAAATGGAAGAGGTTAAATAGATTGGGGAGTATGAATAGTAAGGTTAGAGGAAGTATCCTCTACCTTTAGAACAAATAGAGTTAGTTGGTAACTTGGATGAGAATAAACAACCTCTACCTTGGGTACCAAAATGGGAGGGTACCACTAGGACTAAGGGACATAAAATCAAATAAACTAACAGTAAAAGGAGAAACACAAGACATAATGGGAGTAGTGGAAATTTAAGGTGTTACTTTATCACCTGATGGTTAATAATGTAATGGTGATTTTCCCTTGGTATATTCAAGGTTCAAGATATTATCTCTTTTAATTTTTTCCTCCTCATCCATGGATTCACCTCTTGCTACTTCTACTGATGGCCCTTATATTAAAGATGTCTCAATAACTAGACTTTGTGATGGGGGTGAGCCCTCAGCTTCCAATTGTAACATACAATTATTTTCCTAACTATGAAAGGTGTCTCTTGTGTGTTTGTGGTTCATGTAAATATATCAAAAAACTATAAGATTGATGTATCACTTGGTTGGGTAAGTCCCTTAGAATCTAAATAATCAAGACAAATGGGATCATCTTGCACTCCCCCAAATGAAGTATCAGGCACTCTTGGCTTCTTATTTACATATTTTAGTGATATAAGGGTGTATATGAGGGTTTTACTTGATATTTTGATGGATGAGAGGGCTCATTGACATAAAAATATAATGTATCGAATCCTGATACAAGTGGGAGTCTAGTTTGTGCATCTACAATTAAGATAAAAAGATGTCATTAAATGAGTTTTAAGAGGTCTTCTTTCAAGTTGACTATTTATGCCCATTTATTGACTTAGTAATAATATTTAGTATTGGGAAATAATAAATCATGATAATAAGGATCATGTTGATAGGGAGTACCAAGGCCATTGATGTGTATATATACTTGGCCATGTGGATCCCAGTCCCTATGGAGTAGTGTATCCAATGAGTAATACTCCCTCTACCTACCATATTCATAGAATTTTTTTTATTTATGTAGTAAATTATCCTAATCATAATGTGGGAGCCATTAAAGTATCTCTTCTTGATCTTTTGCATATCCTCATCTATTGCCCACTATGATTGGTAGGTGATTTCTTGCTCTGCCAATTTGTTACACACATACTTTGGGAGGTGTAGGGGTGATACATTATGGCTTGTGACCATAATCATAGTGTAATCTAGGTAGAAATAGTAATATCCCTTGATCAATAATGTATCTACAATTATTTAAAATATCCTTGGTAGTGGGGCCTCATGGATGTCCATCCATACCTAAGGATAAACATCCTCTATAATATACATGATATTTAGGGTATATGTATATATGTGCATGAAGGAATACAATTCACATTTATTATTTTTGACAAATTATAGAGTTGAGTTCTAGAGTGACCTATTGTGAACATAAATTATACTAAACATAATTTAGATAAGGTAGGACATCATGTAGAAATGGCCTCCCTAGGGACTTTTATCTTTATATAATATTTGATCTCATAACCTTACACTAATCACCTCACCCAGATCAAAACTCAACTTTGAGGTCATAAGTAAGTCTATTAATAGAATCCACCCAAGGTGGAGGAATTTGAATATGGATTCCCCTCTTGAATTTGATCACTAACACTGATTGCTTCTCCTTCAAATTGATGGTCTCCCTAGGAACCATGTAAAGCTTACTATTTTCTCAATTGATTTTTCTTTCTTCCACTAGACTACCCTATACAAATATTAAGTGGAATATAAGATGTAGAGAGATTAATATATTTTAAATGCATCCCTTGAGATGCATTTTATGACTATCTTGTTCTACAAATGGTGAAAGAATGCACCTCTAGTCACCTTCTCCATAAAGAACAAGTCTCATAGGAGGTCAATGCATGGTATGACCTTGATATTTACTATGGAAAACTTCAGTCCTTAGTGATTGAGGGGAAGGAGGTATATATAAAATTTTAATTGAGTTGGATTTGATCTCTCGTCATGGGTGTGCACATCAACCTGGTGAATCATCTCCCACAATGTTGAATAATTTTTATAGTCATTGTTGAATACTATGGGTTCAAATAATGTGTCCATATAATTATTTGATTTCTTGATAGAAATTTTTTAAAAGGTTAGGGTTGTTTAGAAGGTAATAGATGAAAATTCCATTTCCAAATGACTATCTTAACAACATATTGGTTTTCAAGTTGGTAGCTCATATCTCGTAGGTGTACTATATGCTCAAAATGTTAGTAGTTAGGGCTTATTAGTATGAAATCAATTGAATTTAAAGTTAGATTTTGATTAATGATTACATCACTAATATATAATGCTTTGATATATCTTTGAAATACAATTATAATTTATGCACCTTTAATGTCCAACTTTTATAAAAAAAAAAAAAATTTAACTTTACCACTTCATTTAGCAGGTATGCCATGTAGGCACTATTTTTTATAAATAGGAGTGACACATAATTTCCTTTTACTAAGTGTCATTTCATAATTTATTTCACTTTGGTTTAATATGACACAAGGGCTCTTAGTAGTTGGGAGTTAGGATATATCTTTAAAATAGTGTTTGTAAGGTGAATATATCTTCCAAACAAATGTTCTAAACACTTTTGTCAAAGACCAAAATTTGCCATAAAAAAGACCCAAACAATTTCTCCAAAGACCTAGATGATCCAAACAATTTTTTTGAACAAAATTTATGAAGACCAAAATTTCAAATATTTCCTTTGAATAATTACACTAATAAAATATTCCAAATACTTTCCTTGAATACCAATTTCATGCCAAGTAATTTTTGTTGAATAAATTCTTTGAATAGTTTTGACAAACAAATCCTCGAAAGACCAAAATGAATAGAAGTGTAAAACTTTTGAAACCCTAGGTCTTGAATAATAAATGGTAAAGCCAATAAAAAAAAAAAAATCTAAACAATTGTCCTGAACAAAACCTATGAATAAAAAATCCAAAGAATAAATTCTTGCTAAAGTTTATATAGGTGTGATGTGATAAATACTTCCAAATATAGGCTTAAAAACATAAGTTTTTAAGCCTAAATCACACTAAACATAGTTTCAAAAAATTTATCCAAACACCATAATGAGTTAAGACTTTTACATACACAACTTATGAAGAGAATTAGTAGGTTAGTCTACATAAACAAAGCATGTTCATAGGTTTGTTGAATAACAAGGTGAGTTTAAAAGATAAAGATTTCTCTTTAGAATACTATCAAGATAGGCCTAGACCTTTTTTGAAAATATAATGGGTTATTATTATTAAAAATTAAGGATGTATGTTGGTCATAACACATTTTCCACTTGGAAAAATTCTACTAATCTACTCACTTGACAAACTTTTACTGAATTGGAGGTTGCAAAGCAAACTTTCAAAAAAATTGACTAAGTCATGCAGATCTAAAATTTGAATGTGGATCCAAGAAATGTTACATAATAATATAATTCTTAGAGTCTATTTTGAATAGGCTTTGGATACTAGGAGCTACAATATATTTTCATGTGGCATCAAGATTAATTTAGACACCTTCAAGAAAAAATAAAGACCTAGTCAGCACCTTTAAAATTAAAAAGCAAATGGCTATGGAAAAACATAGAAAACGATTGAGGTAATAACCCTAAAAATCATGAAATAATAAAACATATGACAAAAAGGAAACCAAACTTCACTTATTTAAAACTAATTTTGTCTATTCTATAAAAAAGTGACTAATTTAGAAAGTTAAACTTTACAAGTATTTTAGTCATTCAAATCAAAATGAAATGGACAAAATTGACCAGGATAAGAAGTAGAAAACATTGAAATTGTTAGATAGATTGTATAAACCTAAGACAAAATAGTCTAAAAAATAAACTATAAATTTTTTTTCAAAACACAATAATGAAGATATACCAAGACTTAATAGAATCATGTAAATTCAGATTTTAACTTAATGCAGTCCTAGATGTGATTTCTCTACTAATATTTTAAGATGCAAAATTATTATTATTCAGGATTGGCTAAAATAATGAAACACATTTAGGTTTAAATCTTTACATCTAGAAAAATGCACTTCTAAGAGGTATTATTTAAAAAATTAACCACCAATAAACTCCTCAAAGAGATAATATTAGACTCTAGACTAAAAAGAGGGTCCTTGTTTTCAATTTGAAAATGGGACTTATTATGAAAGCAACAAAAAATGACAACTGTTGTTGGGAAATACTCTTGAGTATTTTTAAAATTAAGAATATCTAATTTTAAAATAATAAAAAGCATTAGATAAAAGAAATCACCTAGAATAAACTAGAATTCAAAAGTACTAAAGTTTGGCTCAACTTATGACATACTAAGCTACAATCCTTACAAATACCATCTACATGTGTGATCAATTGATTAATTCATTTTTTTTACATTCACACATAATAATTAAAATTTACAAAAGGTTATAACTATTTAATGAAACAAATTATAGTTTATCTTGGGGGAGAAGTGGTTTGGGCATTACTTTGCTTCCATGTAGGTTTATATAACCCTAATAGAGATACTTATGGTCCCTTCCAAATGCCTTTCTCAATTTATAACTAGACTAGAAAGCTTTTGGTAGAGGTTACCAAGATCACCTTTTTAAGGAATATTTTTATATTTAATAATAGGGTTTGTAAAAATTATTTTATGGATTATATAGCACCTCAGCCTTGTACACTTGAAAAACTTAGACATTGGTTATTCCTCTCAATTTTGGACCTTTCTTGCTTTCAAAATTATCACATATACTATATATTGTTCCCTTATAACTATCTATTAGTATGAAAAATCTTATGTTAATGACCTATACCTTCTATCTTTCCAAGAATGCCTAAAATGTGTTTATCTTCTAACACTACAATTTTTTAGTATGTACCTACTTTATTACTCCCTAGACATTATCATCATAGACAAACAACTATATCAACATAGGTGTCTTTCTCCAATGCAAGTTTCTAGTTCCCTCAAGTCATATAATTTTCAAATAAAATGCATCCTAATAGTCATCTTAAGTGATTTAGTGCAAATTAATTCTCTAAAGGGATTGATATAATTAAAAGATGAACCCTCATTCATTCCACACCTACAAAACCTATCATAAACCAAGGGAACCTAACAAAATCATTAAATCAAACACTCAATGAATCAAAGATTTCATATTTTCTTATATTCTCATATGAGTCATAGATAAAAAAACACACACATGTCTCAAGTATTAAAGGAGAAACCCAAGAGATATTTTCCAAGTTACAACCTAGGTCATTATTATACTTACTTTTCACATACTACATGATTAACACACAAGCTAACATGTAAGGGATAACTACATCAGTGTGAGTCTCTCTTCAAATTATTGTATATTTTGGTAGTTCTCATTGATAGGAGGTTATTTTGGGTCAGCTTGACACCATGTTCCCACTAACCCATTTTTCTGCACGGTCACTATGAAGATGAAGAACTAGGTGTTATCAACAAAAGTTGTACCCTTGAGGTGGATTTTAAAGACTCCTCACTTAAGTGATAATATGGTAAATATTAAAATGTTTTAGGTGAAATTATAGCTGAATAGAACCTATAAATACGGCTATCTCCCTTGATGCATCACTTAAGAGCTAAAAAATTAAGCCTATTGCTTGCAAGGGAAAAGGGAGAGATAACTGAAATTAAACTAAACTAGGAAGGCGATGCACCAAATTTATCTCTTCCATCTACCTATCATGTACTAAGAACATGAACTATGATTGAATCTAGTTGCACAAATCAAATGGGGTTTCCAAACATGAATGTTTCACGTAGAGGCTATAGCATGATGCATAGACTAAAGGGTTGATCAAGAGGCATAAAAGACACTAATGAATTATTCTACTTTAAATACATGAAATTCTATTTATAATAACTCTATATGAACTATAAATATTACTAATCACTTACAAAGAGGTAAACATGTTAGGACAAAATGAGAGGAAGTAACATATGATCACTAACATTCATCAACTATAATGAAGTGTATACTAGATAAAAGTGTTGAGAAGAAAAAATTCATATTTATTAAATTTAAAGTGAAATTACAAGTGTTCATTTTTATAGATCTATGCCATATCCAATAAAAATATCCCTTACAATGCCAAAATTAGCCATACATATTAAAAATAATGAGAAAGAGATAGAAAATATGCATTGAAGAAGCCTATGACAAGTATCACTTCATGAATGAGTAGATTAAAAAAAATAAGTCCTAAAATTAGGCAATTTATTAATATTCTCTATCATGTGTCATCTTGTTCTAATCCTCTTTTTCATCAAGGTGGCATAGGATATTATAATTGTGCTTTATGACTCGTCCATCTCCCTTGAAATTTACCATTAAGAGTGATTATGAAGTTACAAGTCATATTAATGGAGTATAACTCATTGAATTTCATTATAAATATATTTAATATACTTATCCAATCATCTTTTTGTCTTTGTTCTGCAATTTTCCTCATAGTTATCATGTTTTCTCTCCTTGAGGTCTATTCATTGTAGCCTTATTTTGATAAAAATCTCCTTGTTTTTAGTGATATGAAAAAATTATAGGTATAATCAATTTTTTTTGAGTACCCTTTATATTATTTCAATTTCACTCAAAATTCTAAGACCCAAATCCCAATACATACCCACTTTGTCAACACCCATCTTTCCTAATTAGGCCTAATTAAGATTAAAGTAAGCCTAAAATAATAGAGAACATACACGACTATATATTACTAACAAAAAAAATCAAAAATATTTTATGGTACATCAAATAAGGTTTTAGGGAAATGTTTCAAGGGATTCCAAGGGTTGGAACTCAAGCTATACATGTTATAGGTTTGCTAGCCCTAAGTTGCAAAAATACAACCTTGAGTAGGTTAAGAGTAAATAAAAATACATAAGGAGAGTTTCACATCACTTTATTGTAAAAAAATACCTATATTATATCTAACCTAGCTTATTTCAACTCCTATAATAATTGGTTTTACATGATCAACCTCAATGAGCTCCCACCAAGAAAAAAAGCAAAAATCTATGTGTAAAAGAGGATTGTGTCATGGTTGTATGTCTTTTGTTGTATATAATTTAAAAACATATATACCACTTTATAAGACTTCTCATGGATCCATAACATCTTTAAAATCCATTCCAAATCCAATTCTAATTCAAACATTGTATACTTTATCCAATTATTGAAAACATGCTTATAAGAGGAAATCTTTAGCATTGATTTATTTTATTTTGGTTTGATGTTTGTAGTGTTAAATAAAGGATATTTTCATCAATTATACTCCATTTTAAACTATACGCATATCTTATAACATCTCATTATATCTTTCACTCTTCATTTTTTCTTCAAACCACAATCTTTCATGCAATGTAAACTTCCCTTGGTTGAGAATGTGGACCTACAAGTTTGAAAACATGTAGGTATACATTCACTCTTATTTAATGATCTAAAGACATGTTTATTGTTATTAAAAACCCTATAGAAACATCATGCACCCTTCAGGCCTACTTATGAGGTCCAATCCTTTCCCGGGACATCTAAAATGTCTACTAGCACCTATTTTTGCATGTATAGTCATGTTTGGTTCCTATGCCTATATTTTCTCTCCTTTAGGTCCTTTGAATTGATTTTTAGCATGATAAAATATACCCCAATATTATTTTATGACTCTTTTAATGCATTTTATAGGCCAAAATTTCTTTGTGAACTCTTTTAATCATGCCACATCATTCTTTTTTGGTGATTACTTAGTTAACTTGTATTATGCACAGTTTCAAACTTGAGGCTATTATGAAATTACCTTGGGGAAGTTAGTATTGAGATTAATATTTTTTTTAAAGATATTTAATTTATAGTAGATCATTTAAAATCATAATAAATAAATTTATTCATTGGTTTATTGAGGCTCAAATTCTCATGAACATATTAACCTCTTACGTCTCCTCTAAGCCTATATAGGATTTTCCCAATAGATCTTGGTTTGAAATTGATAATATATTTCAAGGAATACTAAATTAAATATTTTTTAATCACTTTTTATACTTTACTTAATATTTGATCATTCACCTTGGTTTAAAAAATATCAAACGAAAACTATAATTGCCATCAATCTTCATGTCCCTACTTGTGCACTGATGCAGTCATACTTCACATACATCATCATGAAGTTATTTTGGTATTTAATTATGATAAAAATTTTAAATATAAACACTAAATTTTAATATAAACTCCCATAACTATATCAATATGAAACACCTCTAAGACTTTCTTTTGGCCTTGCATGGTAAGTTAGCAAGATGCTTGTGTAGGCATGCAGGTCTACACTTTAAGCTTGAAATCTCATTAAAATATTGATTATTGAAAAGAAAAATATGAATGATATGAATTTGGATGGAATTGAGGACATTAAAAGAACCAATTATCTCTCATTAATATCCTTTCAAATTAAAAAACATGAAACATATAAATAGCTTTCTATTCCTACATCAATTGGTTGTACATAGTCAATTTGTGTACATATTGGTACAAACTATATATTTTGGACCCTAATGGTGTCTTGATAAATTATTATATATTTTATAGAGGTTTTCACAAAGTTTTTTCACTCTAAATACAACTATCTCTAAGTTCAAGAATGTCATAACTTCAAAACCCTACCTACCACCTTCAAAACAACAAAAGCACAACATGTTTTCCATTTTGGATGATAAAAAATGAAAAATATTGATATAATATGATGTTATATGAGAATTAAAACCATTAAGGATATTTAAAAACCATTAATCTGAAAACTCATTGAGATAAGAAAAACCTTGCTTGTGGGGTTTTAGGAGGGTTTTGGGATACTTAAATTTTTAATGTTTGTTCATAAATATTATCCCTTTAAACCCAAAAATAATTCCTATAATTTCAAGGTAATGATATACCCTATTAACCCCAAAGATCACTATATTAGACTCTATTTCATCTTCATGAACTGAGTACTTGAAAATGGCCTTCACTTGCTTGCAAAGAGGTTGATGAAGGAAGTGATTTTTTTTTGTTTCTTTAGACTAAACAACACTAATAAAAACCTAATGTGACCATGAAAATATATTAGAGACCCAAAATCATTCATTTATGATCTAAAATGACCATTTACATGTTAAAAAAATGCTTTATAAACCCTTGACAAGTGTATTTCTAAGCTATACTTCACTCTCTTGATATTTGGAGGGTTCTATCCCTTTTTCACGTTGAAACTAGTGTGGATGAACATTTTTGAGTATTAAATACCTTGAAATATATATGAAACACATTAGAGGCCTCAAAATGCACTTGATCCTTCTAGTTTGCAAAGGTAAACATTACCTTAAATTATCCAAATTTACCTTAACTTCTACTAAACATGAAATAATAATGTTTTCACCTTTCCATACCTTATCTCTATAATATCTCATACACCATAAGACATCATGTCGTATTTTAGGTCAATGAACCAATACTCTCACCATGGGTCAACATATCTTATTCATTTCAAAGTGACCTTAAAGTTTGTTAAGATACCTTAAATTTTTCAAAACCCAAACAATACCTTCAAGAAGGGAATTAATGGTAATACTAGGCTCTTAACTCACTCTCATTTACCTTGTGAAATTATTTAGTATGACCAAGCACTTGAAAATACACCTTTTATGACAAAGTCTTACCAATAAACCAAGACAAACTTATCAAAAGACCATTAACAAGGTTATGAAAGCCTAGAAGCAAATTTTTGAAATTTTCACACTTATGGAAGACAACTTTGGCTAACATATTTGGTGACCTTCTAGGATTACATGCTTTCTATACATCTAGACTGATATCCTTCTTAACTCCATTGGGTTATGGAGTCACCCATGCTCAACAAAAACTGAAATAGACCTTGAAAACTAACTTAAAAACCTATTGATAAGAATAAAACAACTAATTTCATTCACCAACACATAATAACAAGAATTTAGTACACCAAAAAGACAACCAAAACCAACAAGACATACACTATGCTAAGAATCACTTAGGGAAGAAAAAAAAGGAATTATTATGTAAAACTAACCTTTAATACATTATCCTCCTATATCAAAAGGAAAACTACTTTATTCTTGTTCATGTGATGAACAAGGATTATGTTCAAGTTTTTGTTCAAACTTGGTTCTTGATTTATCATCTCTTTTCTTGACCACCACCATATTTGGCTTGACCTCAAATGGATCAATAATAAAAAAACATGTCTCCAACAAAGATAAATTCATCTTAGGATGCATAACTTACCCTAGGTTTCTCCTTGTCAAAGAGAGAGATCTCCAATGTTACCACACTTTAATTCATGGGGGCATAAATAAATTCATCTTTTATTATATATTTAAACTCCATCTCTTTCTCACCTTAAAGAGAATCATCTTCATCATATCTTTCTACCTCATGAACTTAAAAATTTTGATGGTGAATTTTAGGTCTTGTTGTATTACTAAGAGATTTTTAATTCTCATCAACAACTTCATTATGTTATTCTAGATGTGGTAAGCTACCAACCTCTCCAAATACCTTGAACATGTCCAAGTAGGACTGCCACATGTTATCAAGACCTCATTCAACATGTTCATGAGATTCAAAAAGATCATAAGACATGATGTTATTATTCAAGATCCTTCTCACTCATGTCTTCACCATGTTCATTATCCAATACAACCATCTTATCATTGTCCTCATGGAATATAGGTTTACTATCAAAAATTGAGAAAAAAATCTAGTTCCTCCCCAAAGGAAGCTTCTTGATCACTTAAAGGTATGCCAACTTTAATCTCATTATTATCATTATATTTAGATATGGTATACCTATCAATCACTTAAAACTCTTAAAATGAATCATAAAATACCTCATGCTCAGTTGTAACTTGATCAAGTGGTTCATGATCATTATGAACACCTTTATGAAGACTCAATCCATGACAACTATATTGGTCTTCCTCCTCTTCTATTTAGAATGGAAGTTCATCTACCCATCCAAGGTCTAATTCATCATGTTTCTCTTATACTAATCCTTATTTATATTCTTCTAGGGGGATACCAAAATTTTCATATTCATGTTAGGTTAAATCTTCATGATATATAAGGATCATATTATTCTAGAGCAACTCAACTTCTTCCATGAAATTATGGTATATTTGATGCCATACCTCATTAGAGTCTTCTTTTCCACACTCTTCAATATTTTCACTTTGATTTAGGGATACCAAAATGCTACTTTGTATTCTTCCATCAAGATCATCTTTCACCTTGTCATTTAATAATGATTTGCTTTCTTCTTGATAAATAGCATTGCCAATAAGGATCTCTTAATCATACATGCTTGAATTACTCTCCTCATAACCTTCTTGAGGATCACTTGTAGCTAACTAATTTTTATTCTCAAGGACAACCACCTCATCATTATTTCTTAATAATCTCTCATTCAAAATTGAATTTTCATCCTGTACCCTCAATGAAATATTTTCTCTTAAAAAAAAGGAGGGGATTGGAGGGAAAGATACTTCAATGGTTTACTTGAGACTTGATAGAGTGTCCTTCCAACTTAGGACTTTTGGAGTTCTAGGTTGATTTTAGTATTCTTAGAGAGATTGAAAAGGGAACTGTGTTAATTATGCTACATTATTCTCCTTTTAATTCTCAATCACTCTATCAAAATTTGATATATTTTTAAATTCATACATAGCTACAACTTGAAAGGAATGTGAAGGAATTTAGAGCTCTCTTGAATTGTCCTACATACACTTCTATTTTAATTAAATATGGATAGGTATATAACATGATTTTTTTTCAAGGGTTTGAAAAATATAATTAGGGGTCATGGTCTAATATTGTCTCCATGGTGGAATTGGTTGATATTATTGGGAAAGAGTGGGTGAATATTTCATAAGCATGGGTCTCTCTTGATGGCATAGTATAACTTGGGTTGGATTTAGAGAAAAAGAAGGTTGACTTGGAATAGAAGAAGGCATATAAGGATGAATGTATTGAATTTTATGCCTATCTTCAAATGTTATTCTATTCTCCATAAATTGAATCAAGACTCTTATTTATAACACCTCATTAATTGACATTTGTTAATCTTTTCTCTCAATGTCTACCCACCCAGAACTAGTAAAATATACTAAGTCCCTCATCATTTGAATTCTTTAATTATTCATAGGGTTATGGAAAATTAGACCAAGTTCATTTTAATTATCAAACTCCATCATTTTCATATCAATTCCTACAAGGGTTTGTTTGAAATCTAATAGGGATGGAGTAGGAGAGATATAACTTTGGTGAGGTTGACTAGAAGGATAAATATGATCCAAAGTAGGCTAAGTTGGATTAAGAGAGGGCATATAAATCTATTGATAACCTTGGTAAGGTTGACATGCTTATATTTGAGATCTACTTGGGGTGAAACCATGAATGTTATCAGTTTGATATGAAGAATGTGAAGACATAGAATATTCATCTTAACCAATAAAATGATGAGAACATAAACCATAGTCTAGTTTTTAGACACTTGGGTTTTTTATGATATTTTTTGTTAGCTTGTAGTCACCATTCATTCTTGGGTTCATTCCTTCAAAGGATTATGTATTGCAGAGTAGCATTAAGAACTCTTTAATGGATGAAATCTTGTGTCCCACTGAGCATGCCAGAACTATTATCAACTAAAGTTTGACCCTTGAGGAGGATATTTAATATTCCTCACATAATTGATAACATGGGAAATATTCAAAGGTTGTGGGTTACCTTATTGATAAAGATAATATCTAAATATGAATAACTCCATTTATGCATCACTTAACGACTACAAAACCAAGCCTCTTGCTTGCAAGGGAAAAGGGAGAGCGAACTAAAAATAAAATAAACTAGGGAGGAAATGTATAAAATATATATCCTCAACCACCTATAATGTATTTATAACATGAACTATGACTAAATATAGTTGTAAAACTCAAATGGGGTCTCCAAACATGAATTTTTCACATATAGGCTATAATATGATACATAGACTATAGGGATGATCAAGAGGCTTAAAAGGCATACCAAGTCCTTCCACTTTAAATACATTAAATTTTATTTATAATCACTCTATTTTCCATATAAATATTACCAATCACTTGCAAAGAGGTGAACATGATAAGACAAAATAAGAAGTAACATATTATCTCTAACATTCATCAAATATCATGAAGTGTACACTAGATACAAGCATTGAGAAGTCTTAATTCAACTTTATTTAATTAAAATTAAAATTAAAAATGTTAATTTGGATAGGATATGCCATATACATTAAAATTATCCATTACAATGTTAAATTAAGCATATATATAGAAAAAATGATTAAGAGAGAAGATAAGCATTGGAGAAGGCTATGAAAAGTGTCACTTCATGAAGGAGAAAGTTAAAAAATATATTCATAAAAGTGAAAAGTATATGAATATTATCTAACATGTTTTATATTTTTCTAATCCTCTTATTCATCAAGGTGGAATAGGAGATCATCATTATCCCTATGACTCATTAATCTCCCTTGAAACTACCCATTATGAGTGAATATGAAGTGTCAAGTCATATTCATGGAGTAGAAATACTTATTTTAAATTTTAAATATATTTAATATCCCTATACAATAATATTTACACATTTTTTCTTCAATTTCCCTCATAGTTCTCATGCTTTCTCTCCTTGAGGTCTATTCTTTGTAGCCTTATTTAGATACAAATATCCTTGGTTTGAGTGATATTAAACACTTATTAGGAAAATAAAAACATATTTGAGTACCCTTTATCCTTATTTATCTTCACAAAAAATTTAAAGGCTCAAATCCTAATGCAAACCCACTTTCTCAACACCCATATTTCCCAATTATGCCTAATTAAACCTAAAACAAGACTACAAGACTAAATACCATACAAGACGATACATTAATAATAAAAAACCTTAAAAATATTTTATGGGAAATAAAATAAGGTCTGATATAAAAAATTCAATGGAAAAAATTCAATATATTCCAATGGTTGTAACTCAATTTACGCAAGTTGCAAGTTTGTTAGCCCTAGATTACAAAACCATAGGACTAAGTAGGCCAAGACCAAAGAAAAATGCATAGGGAATGTTCCAGGGAACTTAAAGGAAAAATAATACCTATATTAGTTATACCATAACTTAATTCAACTCCTCCAATAATCATTTTTCAATATCAGCCTCAATGAGCTCCCACCAAGCAAAAAGACAGAAATATGTGTACAAAAGAGGATTATGTCATGCATATAGGTGTTTTTTGTCTTTTTGATCAAATTATATATATATATATATATATATATATATATATATATATATATATATATATATATATATATATGTAAGGATTATAATATATCAGACATACCTTTAAAATCCATGACAACTCTAATTACAATCCAAACACTGTATACTTCCTCCAATTCTTGAAAACATGATTACAAGATGAACTATTTAGTACTTGTTTTTTTTTAAGGTTTAATTTTTGTAGGGTTAAATAAATGTTATTTTAAAAACTTATCCTAAATTTAAAATAATAAAAATACATTTTAACATCTCATTATGCATTTCACTCTTTGTTTGTTCTTCAAACCACCAACTTTCATGTAATGTAAGCTTCTTTCGCTTGTGAATGTGGACCTATATGTATGTAGATGTGTATGTATATATTCAATCTTGTTTAATCCCTTAAAAACATGTTTATTGGTCTTAAAAAACATTTATAAAAATAATAATCCCATAAAAACTATTAATTATGTCCAATCCTTCCCCAAGACATCTAAAATGTCTACTAGCACCCATTTTTGCTTGTATAGCCTCGATTGGTTCCTATGACAATATTTTCCTCATTTAGGTATTTTGACTTGATTTTTACCATGATAAAACATATATATATATAGTTTTATGACTCTTATCATAAATTTTATATTCCAAAATTTATTTGGGAAATCTTATAATCATTCTAAGTCATGCTTCTTCGATGCTTACTCAGTCCACTTGTATTGTGCATAGTTTCAAACTTGAGGCTACTATGAAATTCAATTGGATAAGTTAGTATTGATATTAAAAAATTATTGAAATATATTTCAGTTATATTACATAATTTAAAATTATAATAAATAAATTTCTTAATTATTTTCTTGGGACTCAAACTTTCATGACCATATTAACCTCTTAGGTCTCCTATAAGCCTAAAAAGGAATTTCCCAAGAGATCTTGGTCCACAATGGATAATATATTTTAAAGATTGATAAATTAAATAGGTTTTGATTACTTTAGGGTATTTTATTAATTTCTAATCATTCACATTGGTTTAATAAATATCAAATCAAAACTGGAATTGCCATTAATCTTCAAATCCCTGCCTATACACCAATGTAGTCATACATAACATACATCATCATAAGGTTATTTTGGTATTTTGATCTAATAAAATTAGTGAATATTAAAAATATATTTTAATATTAATTCCCATAATTATCTCAACATGAATTACCTCCAGTAATCTCTTTTGGCCCTACATAGTAAGTTAACAAGATGCTTGTGTGGGTCTGTAGGTCTAGACTCTAAAAATAAAATCTCATTGTAATCTTGATTCTTGGACATAATAATCCACATAAGATGAAATTATATGTAACTAAATACATTCCAATAACAACTTATCTCACATGAATATCCTTTCAAATGAGAAAACATGCAACATATTAAGAACTTTCTCTTCTTGCATCAACTAATTATACTTGATCACTTTGTGTGCATATTGGCACAACCTCTGTATTTTGGGACCTAATTATATATTTATAAATTTTGAGAGAGTTTATATAGGTTTTCACAAAAAAAATTCACTCTAAACACAGTGATCTCCATGTTCAAGAATGTCGTAGCTTTAGAACTCTTCTTACCACATTTAAAACAATAAAAGCACAATATTTTTATCATTTTGGTTACTCAAATATGACAAACGATAATTAAATATGATGTGATATGACTAGTCATACCATTGAGGATATACAAAAACCATTAATTTTCATCCATTAATCTTAAAACTCATTGAGATAATAAAAACCATGTATGTGGGGTTTTGGGTTGCTTAACTTGTTAACAATTGTTCATAAAGAATATCAATTCAAACTCAAAAATAATGAATATAATTTAAAGCAATTAATTTCCCTTATTCACCCTAAATATAATTGGATCCATCTCTCTTTCTTCATGAACTGAACACTTGAAAATGGCCTTCACTAGCTTGCAAAGAGGTTGATAAAGGAAATGAACTAGTTTTTGGATTCTTTGGACCTAACAATGCTTAAACAAGCATGATTTAACCCTAAAAACCTTTGAGAGACATGATACCACTCATTTTTGACCTGAAATGACCATTTTAATGTTTAAAAATTGATTTATAATCCCTTGACAATTGTATTTCTACATTATAATTCACTTTCTTTATCTTTAGAGGGTCCCAACACTTTTTCAAATTAAAACTATCATAAATGAACATGTGTGAACAGGAAATATATTGAGATATATTTGAAACACATTAAAGACCTAAAAATTCACATGATCCTTCTAATTTTCAAAGGTAAACATTACCTTAATTTCTCTAAATTTACCTTAAAATTTTCTAAGCATGAAATAATAATGTTTTCACCTTGTCATATGTTGTCTCTATAAGCTCCCATACACCATAAGACATAATGTCACATTGGATCTCAATGCACAAATACTCTCACCATGGGTCAACATATCTTATGCTTTTTAAAGTAACCTTAAATTTTTCTAAGATAGTTTAACTTTCCAAAACCCAAACAAGACCTTTATGAAGGGGATTAATGACAATACTAGGTTCTTGAATCACTTTCCTATACCTTTTAAGAGGCATTGAGATGAAAAAACACTTGACAAGACATATTTTGTGACATAATCTAACTAAAAGAAAAATACAAATGTATCAAAAGACCATAAACAAAGTTAGGCAAGACTATAATCAAATTTTAAAAATGTCCCCACTTATGGTAGCCAATTTTGGCTAACACTAGGGTTTTACAATTTCATGATGAGTGATAGTCCATGAAATATTTATAAATGAACCATAATGATGTTGAAGACAAACCTAGAATCATCTAAGTGGTTGTATCCTTTTGTAATAGGTTTTCCATATAGGACACTTGTGTCAGGTGCAAACAATAGTGTCAAAGTAACCATCTCAAGATGACACTAGTGTCCATGGATCTAGAGGCATTGAATCTATAATATAATGACTATTATAGAATCATATTCCAGTCTCCTTATTACTTGTTCAAGATATAGAACTATATTAGAATCATAGCCAACTAAGTACATTATTTTCATTATCATTGAAATATATATCATAGTTTTACTTACTATTTTGAACTTGACTCAATTTAATGAATTCAACATATGTTTATATTTGAATTAGCATATAATTGTTCTTATATAGATCTATTTTATCACCTTTGTAATTTAGTCTATCTCTAACCCCTTTAACCCTAGATACCCCAATCTATATTAAATTTAGGGTTAATAATTTAGTGAACCCAATTATATAAATGTAAACATTTTTTTATTCTTAGGGCCTTAAAACAACTAAGGTTTAAGATGGTTATAATTTTTTATTTCCTACTAATGTTATTTTGCATGAAACTTAGGAATACCCCTAGATTTGGATGTGTGCCTATTAAACACTTTTATCTTCCCCTCCCACCACATAATATGTCTCAAACCAATGAGGGACATAATCTTATGGGTAATGATGATACTAATGTTGAGAATGAATAATATACCAGTGAGGTTATCATAGAATAATACTCTAATAATGAAAACCATGAGTCTAATGAAACCAATGAATATGAGAAAATAGGACATGATCAAGTTCAATCAATTGCATTATTTGGAAATCATATTCATCAAAAACTTGAAGATCTTGATGAGATCTTGGAAACTATATTGGAAACAAAAAATTCAAAAGGTATAGTTAAAACATCCATCCCTTTAAACACATTACCACTTATTACTTCTAATGGGGGCACAATTCATGTGTTTAAACCTTTTTTTCCTTTAAACCAAAAAATATATTGCTACATTTACCATGTAATTATAAATTTTTTTGACTCAAATATCAATTCAATGCCTATTATTAAAACCATGTTTACATCCTTGATTTTAGTTTAAGTGGGGTTTTCAATTAATTTACTCTATCAAGCACTTATTTGGTTGTTCCAAGTAATTTCTTGGCTTGTTAAAAATAGGAAAAATCATAAAATAATCCTAAAACACTCAACATTTGTCACTTGACTGTGCCAACATCAATTCACATAAGGTGAAAGTCTTATATGCTCACCTGAAGTGTAGTAGAGAAAGAACCAGGCTTGTGTTGGGATAGTTATGCCATGAAACAAATCATTCTTCATAGGAATTGGTTATTACAATAACAACATTAGTATCTAACTATCTGTAGGTGTAAATCCTATTTTCAGATGATTCTAGGATCTCGAAGGTACAAGACTTTGCGTTACTAAGTGTCATTTAGGTGATTTGATGGGGCAAGGGGATTATTTTATATAAAGGTTTAATGGTTAGGATAACTCTCTCATTAATGTAATCAAAGGTTAGGTGCATGAATTATGTTATACTTAGGCTAATTCAAAGGTTCTACAAATGTCATCACCTACATAAGGATGTCATTAATGGGATGAATTGAAATCTTCCTAAAAATTAGTGTTGATATATTAAAACTAACCATTATAACTATTATAAACCTTGCACAATTATTTCACAATCAAATAACATAACTATAACTACATAAGATAGATAAATACTCATTTACTTATAATGCCATTCTTCATTAAAAAAGATTCAAGGAAACTGAGTACATATAAATGGGATAAGCCCATGCTCATTTAAAAATTACTAATGACCTAAAGGCTCACATGAGAGCTTGGACACTATAATGTGGATCCTCAAAGGTATCCATGCTAAAACTTATATGAATGACATCCATAACTAGATATCGAGAGTTAATTTTACAAATCTTCACTACCTCAATTCATGTCTCTTTCTTCACTTGATAAAGATCAAATTTATAGAAGATAGGAGCATCTTCATGTCAGGGTGGAGGGCACACACCGAGTTATAAAATAGATCCTTGGTTGTTAATTCCACCAACTCTATCACCTTGTGACCTTCATGCTATGGTTTCCATATGTATCCACTCAAAAAGATACCCTTAAAAATTAGGTGCCAAGTAACTGTCTACCAGTTGGCACTAGGTTTGTAATGATTCTTCTAGCTACCACAAAAGGTTGCAAAATAATAATCATACCAAATTATTACCTCACATAAATATATCTACTAATTTGGTGTGGATCCATACTTAGACTAATTAGGGGCCCAACATTACCCCATACAAAATTGCCAGTCTTCCCTCAAATTAGTCTTTCAATGCTTTTAGCATGCTGAACTCAGACATGTTCTCCTTTAGTTTGGTGCTGAAGTCCTCAAATCCCTTGATATATAGCTTGATTTCATTAATGACATTGTCTATCTCCATGGAGGTGGCACTGAGCACAAGCACATACATCTTATCTAATTACTTTTGAGATGCCTCAAGGTTTTCCTTATATTTTACTACTCCATCCAAGATTTATCCTTGTTTACAAGCATTACGTTACAAGGCATAGAAGAGTGATTCCAAGCTATGTTCCTAGTCTTTGATCTGCATTCTCAAGGCATTAAAATTTACCATTATTTGGGTGCAATATAATCTACTCATAGTATATACCTATGCCATCAGCCCCTCCTTCTCCCCCTTAGCCTATTTGAGGCATGCATCTATAAGTGGTGCCTAGTTGGAGAAGTTGTATAAGATAGCATCAGATACATTTGTGCCCTCTTGATTTTGGGTGAAGAGGTTTTTTACCTCTTTGAGCTTTGTATCTAGCTCTTATTTTATCATGGAACATGGGTCCTCCTCTTCTTATAGGTATATCCTTACCTTCAACCTCAGGAGCATCTTCTCTACTAACACACATACTTTGTCAACATCTAAAAGATTTAAAGTGTCAATGTCATCCAAGAGGGATGGCTTAGTTACCTCTATGTACTCAGCTAGTTATTATAATTTAAAATTCATGGCCTTTATTTCCTCTTCTACATCTAACATGATCTTCTTCCATTTAGAGGCCCTAACATCATTGATGATGTTATTCCACACTACTTCACATGTCATCTAGATGAGTGTGTTTGTCAACCTAACTGGGTTCATTTCATGGAGGTTTATGAGAAGGGAATCATGCCCTTCTTACAATTTCTTTGTACCTAGTGTTGACCCAATTTTGCCTCTCAGGCAAAATCTCGGTCACCTCATACACCTGCTTTATAGGCCAGTCATTTCAGGTTGCAAGGTCCACCTTCAGGTTTTGATAGCGCCGTTGCAGAGCATTGGTCATGAAAGGCAGCGAAAGATAGAGTCTTCAAACGTCCAGGAGAGAAGAAGGAAAAATGGGGTGTTCAACACTTAGGCAAAAAAGAGGGCAAAAAAAATGCAGATGGTGGCAAAATTGCCGCCCACTACAAGGGCGGGTAAAATGAGTCCACCTATAAACATGTAGAAGGCAACAAATTTGCCGCCCACAACACAAAGGAAAAGAAAAAGGGCATCGACATCGGCCGACATCAGCAATACTACCATCGTCAGCATCTTACACAGACCGACGTCGGCAAAACCGCCGCCGTCGGTAGCACAATAGAAGGCGAAAAGAAAAAAGGTCCCACCCTCAGGGTGGCAAAATTGAAAAGCCCACCCAAGGGTGGTGAAATGGAAAAGCCCACCCTATGGTGGCGAAAATGAAAACCCCGTCCTATGGCGGTGAAGGAGAAAGGGCCGCCCACAGCACAATACTACCAATGTCGGTAGCTTACACAGACCGACGTCGGCAAGACTACCACCGTCGATAGCTTATCTTGCCGACGTTGGCAAGAGTTCTATATAAAGTCCATGTAGCAGGTGGCAAATTTTCCACCCACAATAGATGGCGGCAAAATTCACTTGCAGTGCACAAGAAAAAACCCGCCCAGCCGCCAGAGAAGACCAACACACAAAATGAGGTAACAAGCATGGTCTTGGTAGACTTGTGATGTCATCAATAGTGTTTTCACGCTTTCCAATGAGACTTCTCTTGGCTCTTCTATTATAAATATAGGGACTTAGTCATTTTATCAAGATCTTCCTGACTTTTGTAAAGAGCACTGCTCTGCATTTTCTCCACCTGAATCAATAAAAATACAATTTTTGCCTCCATCTTGGATTGATCTGCTGTGTATGCCATGAGTATTATTTGTGTTTAGTCATTGTCTTCCATGCTTTCATAGGTAATACCAACAGACCAGCTATCTACAGGTGCCGGTTCTGCAGCTGAAAGGAGAAGAGCAATACTTGAGAAGGACATAACAGAGTAAGTTACTTGTAAGTGTGCATTCCACAGCACCTCGGTAAACCTCTGTTATGTATTTTCCATTATAGCCTCCCTATTAGTCTTAGCAGCCTGGTCCCTCTACCAGATGTGTAGACTATATGTTGCATTTCTTTGATTCTGAGAGTGGATCTGGAAGGTCAACCTTTATTTTGATGTATCACCTTTTTTAGAGTAGGTTGTTTGCTTTCTTGCACTTCCTTCCCTTTTCATTCCCCCCCAATATATACCTATATTTTGCGTTACCTGAAACAAACAAGATACATCAGAGGGAACTAGCCCATATCTAGAGATTCTCCTCTCTTGCTTCGCCGTCCCACAGGCGAGAGAGGGGTTTCCATGTTGCAGGGAGAGGGCAGGAATCCGTGTTCCTGCCGCTGGGTGCACTTTCCAGCATTAACAGTTTTGGCACACCTGGTGGGACTGTAATTTTATCTTTTTCTAACACAGTAGTATTTCAGGATTGATGTTGGTCCTACTACAGTGATTTTTTTTAAAATATTTTCAGCATCTGGCGACTCCACTGGTAAGAGCTCAGTGCTTTATTTTAAAACCAGTCACTTAAACTTCTATGCCAAAATTTACCACAAGGTCAGCTTCAAGAAGGGTCCCCTTTGAGTTCATTGAACTGCCTTTAAACTCTGCTAAAAGGCTTAGGTTTGAAAAAACTCGCCCTTGTCCACTAGTAAATCCTCCTAGACCTATTGCTAGGAACACCAACCCAACTCAACCACAAATACAACCTGATCCGGCCATGGCATTGCCTTTTGCAACTTTTCATGGTGAAAGCCCTTTAAACCTCCCACGCTATGATCCAATCCCTGAAACAGCTATAAAAAATGTGCCCTCTTTTGATGGAGTGGGACCTATTACAGTTGTTGAGCATATCAAAAATATTGCCAATCTTTGCAATATTCACAATATAACAGAAGAAAATATTGCCATCAGACTGTTAGCCTTGTCTCTGAAAGGGAAAGCTCTTGACTGGTACGGCACCTTGCCTGTGAATTCCATACATTCTTGGAACAAATTGGGCACTCGTTTAACTGATCATTTTGGGGAAAAAAGTGATGGCCTCTCTCTTGCTGAGCAGCTAACAACTATAAAGAGAGCTCTGCATGAGTATATGCAGGACTTCAACATGCAGTTTCAAAAGACTTGGGATAGAATTCCCATCCTGGTAAGACCTACTCCCAGCTACGCTTTCTTGTACTACCTAAAATCATTAAATAGTGACATTGTTATGATGATCCAATCTATGGGGGGACACATACTGCCAGCTGCATATGACATAGCCATTGCGGCCAAAAATTGTTTAATTCAAGTTGGGAAAATCGCCCCTAGGCCTCATATGCCACTTTTCCCATAACCGCTACCCCTAATTCAGGGAGTCGCTCCCACAATTGCCCCCCTACCTGTCATTGAGAAACCAACTACTTTTCCATCCAATGAATTAAATGAAGTTAAGGGCCTATTGTAGAGCATGTCAAATGAACTTGTTGACCTTAAAAGATGGCAAGCTCAAAGCCACAAGCCAAACCAGGGTTATCGAAATTATGGCCATGCCCCTAAACCCCCCTTTCAAAATTATAACCAAGGTCAGGGGCAGCTCACTACAACCAGGCCTTATCAAAATTATAACCCAGGCCCCTCTTCGTCATCTAAAGCTATGGTGCCTACTCAGAATAATCTAGTGCAGGAGTAGCCAGATTGTTCAACCATGGGACAAAGTCAAGAGCAAGCTGTCCACATGAATGACATGATGAATTTTTTCTAGAATTCAGAAAATCGAGCTGCTGATTTTTCCCAGTTTTTTGAGTTTCTAGCTCAGCCCAGCACGAGTAAAAATCAAACTCAGCCAGATTCTATCCTGATAAATCACGAAGAGGGCGAGCTCTGTGCAATTAATTATGGAGGTGCTACAGGCAATCATGCTAATTGCATTGCGGCCAATACAAGATTTAAGAGAAGAGCAGTTGGGGAAGTGAAAGCTTCCCCTCAGGCAGCAATGAATCCTCCATCACACCCATTTCAAAAGGCCCCAATTGTCAGACAACCATTTGCACCTCCTGCTCCTCAGTCTACAGCTCCAGTCGGGATCAGCCCAAAGGAAAACACAAAAGGAGTCAGTCCCCAAGTTAATATAGCTGAACAAATGAAGAAATTGCATGTGAGCATTTCTCTATGGGATTCATTGTCTCTTTCGGGACAAAAGGAGGTATTGAAGAAAGAATTACATGAGCTAGATCGCCAGGCCATCCCAACAGACACTAATAACATCTTAATGATGAATGGGTAGCCTTCGACTCTAGGTCAGGTAAAGAAAGAAGAAAAGACTCCCCCTTTTTATGTATCTTTGATCATAGGAGATTTTTTAGTACACAATTGCATAATTGATAGCGGGGCCAGCACTTCAGTAATGCTTAAATGCATTGCTGATAAGATGGGGTTAAAGTACGAAGCAATAAACAAAGGAGTCTTGCAACTAGATGGGACACCTACAAAGACAGTCAGAATCCTGAAAGGATTGAGTTTAACACTACATGCCTGTCCGACATTCTCGATCCCCCAAGATATAGTGGTAGCAGATGTTCCTCCATATTTTGCAATATGTTTGTCAAGGGACTTTACATCCAAGATAGGGGGCTATCTAGTAGCAAATTGGTCATACCTGGTTTTCAGAACCAAATACGGGACCAAAGTGAAAATCAAATCCGAGCCACTCTACAAGGACCACCTAGAGCCCTATTCACCCAAGGCAGCGAATGTCAGTTACACTATCATTGATCCAAAAGACTCTCAAATAGACAAATCTTCATCTTCTGCTCTTGAAGGAGTCGTAGATCTACTCTTGGATGAGTGGGGAAGCAATAACTTCGAGCACGATCCTTATAATTTTATTGAGGAGGCAGACCTTGGAGTCTATTACTTGCATAAAGAAAGTGCCATCATGCCCAATATAATGAAAGAGAATAAAGAAGACCTTGGCCTGTGGCAGCTATACTTCGACGGTTCCAGAAGCAAACTAGGTGCTGGCGGTGGGGCAATGTTAGTCTCCCCTTCTAAAGAAAGGTACTTTTCAGCTTTTTGTTTCCAATTCTCTTGCACATGTAACATTGCAGAATATGAGTCTTTGATTCATGGACTTGAGTGGGCAAGAAAGAGAGGGATCAGGAAATTGCAAATCCTGGGGGACAGTGAACTAATAGTGAATCAAATCAGAGGCCTAAACCTAACCAAGAAATCCTTACTGAAGTCTTACAAGCACAGAGTCTGGGACTTGATGGAGGATTTCCTTGCTCTTATCATTACCTCTATCCCCAGGGAATAGAATAAGCAGGCTGATAGGTTGGCAGTTGTTGGCACCAAATTTGATGTTTTAAAAGAAATAAGCAGGGGTTGTGGTTCGCGCCATTTAAAAGTGGTGGTTCGGCCTTCAATTCTAGACAATGTTACAAATTGGTAGGTCTTTGAAAGCGACCAACAGATAGCTCTTTTCCTGTAGGAAGAAGCTGAGTTTGCAGTCCACAATCAAGCAAAATTGCAGCAGCAATATGGAAATCAGATTGTTCAATTGAAGAACAATAAACTCCCTAAGGGTCTGGTCACACTTGAAAGTATTTTCAATGGAGAGGACCAACTAAGAGATGACAAAGCATGCATACTACCAAAGAGGAGAATTATGAAAAAGTTGAAATCTTCAAGGACAAGTTGCTAGCGCTTGGTAAGGTCTGCACGTTTCAAGAAAGGCAAGCTTTCATTCTGTTGTGTCAGGAGTTCGCTGACGTCTTTGCCTGGAACTATAGCGACTTGAAAGGCTTCAATCCAAGACTCGCCCAACACACCATTAAATTAGATGAAGGCACAAAGCTAGTCACACAAAAGCAGAGACCTATTAACCCGATGGTCAAGCTCCTTATGCGGAAAGAATTGGCCAAGTTGATTGAGTCCGACATTATATTTCCGATCAAACATTCCTCATGGTTGGCTAATTTGGTTCCAGTTAGAAAGAAAAATGGGGAGATCAGGTTGTGCATTGACTTCAGAGACCTTAATAAAGTCTCTTTAAAAGATCATTATCCCCTTCCAAACATGGAGCAGATCCTCCAAAAGGTAACTGGTTCCGAACGCTTCTCCCTCCTGGATGGCTATTCAGGATATAATCAGATTCTGGTGCGAGACTCCGACCAATAGAAAACAACCTTCACCACTAAATGGGGAACGTTTGCCTATGAGAAGATGCCTTTCAGGCTATCCAATGCTGGTGCTACTTTTCAGTGAGCCATGGACATGGCTTTTAGTGGTTTGATGAATAAGAACGTGTTGGTGTACCTCGATGATATAACCGTTTTCTCCAAAGAGGCAGGGCAGCATATGAAGCACCTCAGATAGATTTTTGAGAGGTGTAGGGAATTTGGCATCTCCCTGAATCCAAAGAAATGCATATTTGTGGTTCATGAGGGGAAACTTCTTAGCCACATTGTGTCTAAGGAAGGTTTGTCTATTGACCCCGAGAGAGTTTGCTCCATCTCGGAGATGTCCCTACCAAAGCACAAGAAAGGCCTACAGAGTTTCTTTGGCTGGATAAATTTCATTCGGAGGTTCATTCCAAATTTTGCTGAAATAGTTAAACCCCTAACCTCCTTGCTAAAGAAGGGTGAAGAATTCAAATGGACAATGCCAAGAAAGGACAGCTTTGAAGCTATCAAATAGGCTTTGACCCAGGCTCCCGCTCTAATCAGCCCCGACTTCAATAAATACCTCAACCTCTATACCTTCAACAACGGGGAAGTAATATCTGCCATGCTTACCCAAGCAAACAGTGATGACCTCGAGCAACCACTCGCCTTCTTCAACCAAGGGTTAGAGGACTTTGAAACTAGGTACACCTATGTAGAGAAGCAAGTCCTGGCAGTAGTGCACAGCTTGAAGAAATTCAGATATATGTTGTCGAATAGCAAGATCCATCTCATGGTTCCACATCCTGGCGTCAAAGATTTCTTGACCAATCGAGACTTAAATGAGAAGAGAGCGGGATGGATCACCAAGGTAATGGAGTACGACATAGACATCAAAATCACCAAGTTGGTGAGAGGAAGGGGCCTGTGTGAACATCTAGCCATAGATTTGAGACAAAAGGATGAGGACAGCTTGCTGATCCATGATGCAGTCACTGCAAAAGAACTAGCTATCGTAAGAGATTGGACACTGGACATGAGGCGTTTCCTTCTTATGGGCGAATGTCCACAGGGTCTCGGTAGGGCCAAAAGAAGGTATTTTAAACTTCAGTCCCTTCCCTATGTTTTGATTGATGGAGTATTATTTAGGAAGGATCTCTCTGGGGTTCTCCTGAGATGCATTGACTCTAGTCAGACTGACAAGATATTGGCTAAGTTTCACGATGGGCTAGTAGGCAGCCATTTCGCCCCTAAGACCACAGCAGCAAAAATAATGAGGGCTGGCTATTTCTAGCCCACTCTCTTCAAGGATACCCATGCCTGGGTAAGAAAGTGTCAAAAGTGTGCACTCTTTCACGAAAAGCAGTGATTAGCTGCCATGCCCCTACAACCCATTCAAGTTGAACAACCATTCATGCAGTGGGGCCTAGATTTCATAGGGATGATCAATCCTCCCTCTAGTGCCAGACACAAATGGGTCTTGACTGCTATAGATTATTTCACCAGGTGGGTGGAAGCCATTGCTTTGAAGGAAGTAAATGAGAGCACAGTCTTGGATTTCTATGAGGACTTAGTGACACGTTTTGGGGTCCCAGCCACTATAATCTCAGATAACACCTTGGATTTTTTGGGAACCAAAACTAGTGAATGGGCACTAAGGTATGGTATATACCTCAGGACTTCATCAAATTACTACCCGCAAGGGAATGGACTAGCTGAGTCCACTAACAAAAATTTCATTAAGATTATAAAGAGGACCATGAAAGAGAATTAGAGAACTTGGCATGCCAAGTTGAAAATAGCTCTATGGGCCGATCGAATCACTCTGAAAAGATCAATCGAAAATTCTCCATATATGCTTGTGTATGGAAGGGAAGCGAGGCTTCCTATCTCACTTGAATTGCCAGCACTGGACCTCGCTCATCAGCTGCAGCTAGAAGAAGGAAACGACATGGAGGTCAGATTGTGTGAACTAATGGAGCTCAGGAGGCAAGGAATCAGGCCATGGTATCTATGATCAGTCACCAGCATCAGGTGAAAAGACATTTCGACAAGAGGTCTTTGTCAAAAAGTTTTACCGAAGGAGACATTGTCCTAAAATGGGACGAAGATAGAGCTAACCCCAGAACACATGCAAAATTTGATGCCCTCTGGAGCAGTACTTACATGATTACTCAATGTAAGCAACATAATGCGTTCCAGCTCTCCAAGTTGGATGGTGAGGAATTGTGTATCCCAGTAAATAGGATACATCTAAAGCATTACCACTAAATTTTGGTTTGACTATACATAATTTCCCTTGTTTTCTTTCCTATTTTCCCTAAGTGCAGTTTGCACAGTTAGTTGTTTCTAGTCTTGTGTGTTTCCCTTTGCGATGGGGGTAAATTCTGTATATTTTGATTTTAGAATCTTTTGAGCTCTTGTGAACTACCTTCAAAGTTACCATCCGACTCCGCACCCAATGGATATGCAAGGCAACTAGGTTCTAAGCATAGCAGGCACGCTTCTCCTGTGAGTCACCAATTTGTTGACCTAATTTTGCCTCTCAGGTAAAATCTCAGTCACCTCATACACCTGCTTTATAGGCCAGTCATTTCAAGTTGCAAGGTCCACCTTCAGGTTTCAATAGCGCCGTTGTAGAGCATTGGTCACGAAAGGCAGCGAAAGGCAGAGTCTTCAAACGTCTAGGAGAGAAGAAGGAAAAATGGGGTGTTCAACACTTAGGCAAAAAAGAGGGCAAAAAAAATGTAGATGGCGGAAAAATCACCACCCAATATAAGGGTGGGTAAAATGAGCCCACCTACAAACATGCAGAGGGTGGCAAATTTGCCACCCACAACACAAAGGAAAAGAAAAAGGGCATCAACATCAGCCGACGTCAGCAATACTACCGTCATCGGCATCTTACAGAGACTGACATCGGCAGAACCATCACCGTCGGCAGCAAAACAAAAGGCAAAAAGAAAAAAGGTCCCACCCTCAGGGTGGCAAAATTGAAAAGCTTGCCCTATGGTGGAAAAAATGAAAACCCCGCCCTATGGTGGCGAAGAAGAAAGGGCCACCCACAGCACAATACTGCCGACGTCGACAGCTTACACAGACCAACATCGGCAAGACTACCACCATCGACAGCTTATCAGCCGACGTCAGCAAGAGTTCTATATAAAGTCCATGTAGCGGGTGGCAAATTTGCCACCCACAATAGATGGTGGCAAAAGTCACTTGCAGTGCATAAGAAAAAATCTGCCCAGCCGCCAGAGAAGACCAACATGCAAAACGAGGCAACAAGTATGGTCTTGGCAGACTTGTGATGTCATCAATAGTGTTTTCACGCTTTCCAATGAGACTTCTCTTGGCTCTTCTATTATAAATATAGGGACTTAGTCATTTTATCAAGATCTTCCTGACTTTTGTAAAGAGCACTGCTTTGCATTTTCTCCACCTGAATCAAAAAAAATATAGTTTTTGCCTCCATCTTGGATTGATCTGCTATGTATGCCATGAGTATTATTTGTGTTTAGTCATTGTCTTCCATGCTTTCACAGGTAATACCAACAAACCAGCTATCTACAGGCACCGGTTCTACAGCTGAAAGGAGAAGAGCAATACTTGAGAAGGACAAAACAGAGTAAGTTGCTTGTAAGTGTGCATTCCACAGCACCTTGGTAAACCTTTGTTATGTATTTTCCATTATAGCCTCCCTGTTAGTCTTAGCAGCCTGGTCCCTCTACCAGATGTGTAGAGTATATGTTATATTTCTTTGATTCTGAGAGTGGATCTAGAAGGTCAACCTTTATTTTGGTATATCACCTCTTTTAGAGTAGGCTGTTTGCTTTCTTGTACTTCCTTCCCTTTTCATTCCCCCCTAGTATATACCTATATACCTATATTTTGCATTACCTAAAACAAAAAAGATACATCAGAGGGAACTAGCCCATATCTAGAGATTCTCCTCTCCTGCTTCACCATCCCACAGGCGAGAGAGGGGTTTCCATGTTGTAGGGAGAGGGCAAGAATCTATGTTCCTGCCGCTGGGTGCACTTTCCAGTATCAACACCTAGTATGGCCTTCTACATTACCTTGAAATGAGGCTCATACATATAACCATAAAATGTAAATGATATCTATTAATGCATCTTAGTAGTGGTAGATATAGGTTACATGTACTCAAAAATGTATTAATTTTCATCAATCTACCCTTTCTACACATTTTCTATTAAGCTTGGCTCAAAACCTTCTTCCTTAATGATGGCTAGCTCTATGTTCTCTTATCCCTCTTCATTGGTACTAGTGCTTTTCTCTAAGGTTTTTTATTATTTTTCCAGTAGGGGTTCTTCCTCAAATTTTGTCCCCTTTGTCTGATTCTTCTTATTCCTTATCAATAGCTTTGCCCTCTTATTTCTATTAGGTTTCTTGGATGCTCTTCATTTGTTATTTCAAGGCACCAACATCACCTTCTTTGTCTCTAGGTGCCCCTTCACTAGTTGAGCATGCCTGTTGTATAGCTTCTTTTACATTACTAGTGGTGGTGCTAGGTAACTTTTTTATTACTCCCTTTTTTGGTTTCATGCTTGTGTCAATCTCTTTATTTTCCTTCTCTTTCTTGGATTTTTTTATTTGGACTTCTTCTTTCTCTTGTCCTTCCACTTATTTGCTAGTGCTAAGTCCTTTTCTTCTATAGCCTTTATTTCCTCAACCTCAATATTCTTAATTTCTTCATGGGTCATGCCTTTCTTCCTCATGGCATCCATTTTCTCCTCTAGCAATATTGCCTTCATAAATTCTACCTCACTCACCCCTAGCTTCCTCCATGCTTCTCTCTTTTCCTCCTCATTATATAGTGGTTATGTGGTGGGTTATCTGGTTAAGGTGTTTGTTGGATTTTCTAATTCTCCAATCATAATGGTATTACTATATTGAAGGGCCTCATGAACTTGTTTAAAATTTTGTCCCTGCTTCTTCTTCCTCATCCTCCATCTCTTCACATTCCTATTGTGCTTTCATTTCCTCATGCACCAATTGTTCCTTTATCTCTACCAAAGTTATTATGGGCATTATAATAGGCCCCTTGGACTTATTTTTCTTCTCCTTTTTGATGGATAAAATAATATTTGGTGTGAAGGTCATGCACTTA
The DNA here is from genome assembly GCA_037957365.1 of Torreya grandis. Taxonomy (NCBI): domain Eukaryota; kingdom Viridiplantae; phylum Streptophyta; class Pinopsida; order Cupressales; family Taxaceae; genus Torreya; species Torreya grandis. The sequence continues at coordinate 682,758 of JARHVA010005808.1, read as the reverse complement.
TTCTTTGGTGTAGAGGGAGTTGCTTCATCATTGGATGTTATCTTCATCATGAGGCACTCTTGAATTTCCTCTAGTGTTTCTCCCCACTTTTTCTAGGGATATTTTCTCTATGCTACTGGTGCCAATTTTCCTTCTTCATTGATATAGAGGGGGAGGTTATCATCCTTCTCAGGGTGTGCAACCTTCTTTCTTAACTTCATCTCATAATATAGCATGTGGATGTGCCTTATAATCACTTATTTTTAGAGGGGATGGATGCCAATGAGATTTGGGTCATCCTCCTTATTTTTGGTAGATTTCCCTCTTGGGCACATTTATTGGTGCCATAACCTACATCTTTCCAAATCCACAACATTCACTGTGATATCCAATTGATGTACATTAAGAATTCTCTTTAGTGCATCCTTGAAGTACTTGGAAAAAAATGTATAAGGGAGCTTTAATTAGCCTTATTTGTTTCCATCTATGAGTGCTAAGTGCACTACACAGAAATGTTGCATAACATCAAAGGTTGTCATTCAAAACATGTTCTGAGGGAGCTCTTTAGGGATGCACCATTACATCTTGAATGCTTTGATATATTGGGTGCACCACCCCATCACATGGGTCATGTAATTATAGGATAATGTAAGGGGGGGTGCAGGTGAAGTTTTAGTACCTAAATGTTGATGAGTCATTGTGTAATGGGAAGACCCAAATGTTGTCTTCATCACCATCAGGTATGACAATCTCTTGCATAGCAATTAAGATTAACATTGACCCCCATTGGAAGGTATCTCACACTATATGACACTAAAGTTAATTCTTTATCATTTCTTCTAAAATTAACTTTGATATATTAAACTTGATACCCTACACCATGTGATGGGATATGCACAGGTAGGCCTTGGTGATGTCTATCCACTAACAATCAGGGTAACGCTTTGAACTTACAAAGCATACTACCACCCTCATCCAAAGGTCCAAGATATATTTTATATGGAACATGAATCCTCCCTTGTAGTACCTAAGGAGTTTTATGACCCTTTCAATTTTAGTATCATCTACCATCATTAGTGGATGTCAGTTCCAGAGTCTAATATCTTGGTGATTCTACCAATAAGTCTTTATAATAACTACATACACTTACTTATAGTGATATCTATGAATAAATAAAAAAAATTCTCAAGTTCCTCTAACTTTCTAGAATATGTCAAATCATAGATCTAAGTTATACCGATAGTTACTAGTCTATCCTAGATGGAGATATCAAACAATGTCATGCCTAATTTTGTCTTGGCCCCTATATCAACCAACTAGTATTGTGTTAGGTATTCTATATTGATTTAGATGTGGTGGTGATATTATTTGAGTTAGTAGGTATGCATGAAATATGTCCAATTTTTTCTTACCAAGACCTCTATGGGAAACTACATTTCCTAGTAGGACATCTTTGTAAGTACCTCAGGATCGACTACTATAATGTTAATTCCTTCCACCGACTACACTTTATTATTTGAATTGGCTATCTTTTCCATAGTCAATACCCATTTGGCATCCTTTTATGCCTGTGGTGGATTAAAACTCATACATTTATTCCCCATCTTGAACTAGCTAGTGTTGAATCATGGTTTGTTTACCTTTATGAAACATGTAATGTTTATTAGCATTCCTCATAGTCATGAGATCTACAAATGATACTTTGACTCTTGAACTTTGTTTGCCATTAATGGTGGCCTTGACATCACTCAACTTTTTTGCTACCTAGTTTTTGCATAGTTTATGCCCCAAACTTATCTATGCCAATCTCAAAGGGAATGCAAGTCCTCTCTATTAAATCATTCACGTTTTTCATTTATGGGTGCTCAAGGTTTCACTCTGGTAGCATTTTTTTACTTTGGCTTTGGTTCGAATATGGTTCTTTGCTCTATATTTTGGGTGAGAATTAACTTGAGGTTTGTAACCTAAACCAGTTAACCTTTCACTATTTTATACCCCTAATTTAGTTACCTTATTAATTATAGGTGATTAATGGTATGGTAGTGTATAAATTTATTGGACTTCATAAAAACCTATGAAATTTATGAAAATATGCTACCATCTATGAAATGATGGGTAGTTTAAATAGTCACTTCCCACCTCACTTTGGGTGGATGCCATCTTGTCTTGATGATCTTCTCTTACACTTTGTTCACTTGGTATAACCTTCACCTTCCTTATGGTAACCTAGGCATAGTGCCTCACATGCACACAATTAAATTTCCATAGTTCCATCATCTCTTCTTATGACACTTTCATTTCAAGTGTGCTTTTTTGTATTGGTTGGTTTCTATGATTTCATCTCTTGCCTTGGCCTATCCTACCCTATATAAATACTTGCATTGGTCTTCCAACACTTCTTGATTTATTTGTATTGTGAACTTAGCATCTTGTGTACCTCTCTTTCATATTATATGTACTAGCATCATGTGCAATTTTCTTCATCACTTAGTACTAAAACTTGTGTATGTTTGGAAAACTCCATACACCTAACAACTTAGGTGTATAGCCTTAATCACTTTATAAATCATCCATGATTAACTAACTTAATTATATTTATGTATATAAGTTATAGATTATTTATCAATAACAATAATAATAACATATAAGGAAATGTTTGGCTTGTGCCAAACATCATTTAGGTCACCATAATAAAATTGACTTATGACTAAGAAGTTGATGTTTGATGGTACAAGCACCATATTATTGCTTATATGGATTCAATATAATGCCATTGAAATTTCTAGGGACCATTTCATTTGATAATGTGTACAACTTTCATTCATCAATTTGCAACATGTTGTGGATGACATATGGGCCCTATTAATGGTCTAGATTGCACCCTAGTTAAGAAGGGGATTGTTCAGGTCCTCTTTATCAAACCTATTCCAACATGGGATTGAACCTATGATATGGGTCACCTAAACTTGGGTTATACCTCCAAATATGGCTAGATTCCTTCTAGATCTATCACCTAATCTAAACTTTGACTAGTAAAAGGGAGAGAGAAATGGTTAATAATAATCTATGAAAACATGTAAAGGAGGTGATGCACCAGTAATTTTATCATTCATCCGCTCTTTTTGAAATTATAAAAACATAAATGATATAAGTAAAATATTGGATCTACAACTCCAAATGTCTATTATGCATTAGTATTTCATGTAGAGGTTCACCAAGTGATTAAAACTTGAGGGACATGATAGAAAGAAATGTTTGAAGGAAATTAACTAGTCAATGTATCCACTTGATATATTTAATAAAGTGACATTAAACACTAAACATGACCTTCAAAATAAGATAAAATACTAACTAGGTGAGATTAGGACTTGAAAAGGGAGAAGTTTCTACCACATATGCAAACCAATTTGACATAAACACACTAGATTAATATGATGAAATTTTAAAAAAGTCCTTTATTCATTTTAAGAGGTTACAATGATCAATCTTGGTAGATTATATTCATGCCCAATAGAGGGATTCACATTATTTCAAGGCTTAGCAGCTTATATTTATAGAAAAATAAGAAGAGAGAGGGAGCTATGCAAGTAAAAAACATTGAATGAGGCCCAACTACTCTCGATGGATTAGCATTAATATAAGGATGTTGAGTCATGATCTTATCAAGAAGGAAAAGACTTTAAAATATATATAAAGGAATTAAATTCTACATTATCCTTATCTAACCACTGGTCTCCTTCTTAAGAATTTGTCATTTTCTACCTGATCTGATGATGAGGACAAAATCTTCATATCTTGAAACTGACAGAGCCATGATTGATCTACTTTAGGTAGATGTAAGTACCTATTCTACCTTTACTTTGGAACCTGAACCTAGGTCTAATTATATATTGAAAACCAATCCCATTTATTAGTTTTCCCATAGTTTATATATATATATATTGAAACCATGGGAAAACCAATAAATAGGATTGGTTTTACACACACACACACACACACAAATCCTACTCAATGCCTGGTCCTTTTTTGACACTCAATCACCAACCTTTCATCTATACTAGGCCTTTAAGGGACCAATTTTACCTCTATAGAGATTCAATGGTGATACCTAATCCTGTAATGTTCATTCTGGTTCATCTTGTGTCACGATTGAACTTTGGTCCCATGTAGTTACTTTACCCCATAAAAAAATTAATTCTTTGATTCCCAATAGAAAATATCTTGGGTCAAGCTCACTAACTTGGCATATTGAATTTTAACCCTTTTTGTATTTTTAGATCCCCATGGTATGACTGAATGCATGCCTTTAGATCTAGCTCCATTTGAACTTGAATAACTAATTTAAGAGGATCACATTTGATGCTCATGTGGTTATCTTTGACATTGATGTGACCATCTTTGATGTCTATGAAACCATCAAAATTTGAACCCTAATGGTTATTTGTCATTTATTAAATTTGACATATGTGCACCCATCATTGATGTCCATGATCCCATCACAATTTAAAACCCGGAGATTTAATTACCAAGCTTTATTTTGATGTCTATGTACCCATTATTGACATCCATGATCTCGTCATTAATGTCCATGAGCCTATCATAATTTAAACACCAAATGGTTAATTTAAGATATTTATTTTGACATCTATGCACCTATCATTTGACATTCATGTGATCGCCATGCTACTTATTTAACTTTAAAAGCTTGAGATAGAAAAAACATGAAGGAACCAAATTTATAGGAGATGTTTATGGCATCTATAATATTGATTATATGTTATCCTTCAACCATGAGATTCTTTCTAACAAAACTTATAAAATGCATAACTCAATTGACTTATCTATTTCTACATGACATCCTAATGATGGTCTGATCTCTTTAGATTTGTTTTTGAAATGTTGCTTGAATTTCCAAGGCTCACATGAATTTTTGAGGACTTAAAAAACTTACCCATGCTGCTTAATGATATGAACACCATGAGACTTGATTGGATCCTTTATTTTATTGAGACCTGATTCTCAAAATTAATAAGTTACACTCTAATATTTTTTAAAATTATTTTCTTTCCACCTTTGGACCACTCATTCCATCTAGAACATATGTTCATCTGATCAAACAATTTCTAGGAAAAATATCCTTATGTGGTCCATATTTGATCAACTTCTTTGGAAACTTAGCTAGGTAGCATGCCTGCTATGCTTGAACACCAAAATATTTACATGACCTTTGGATTCATATGAAATGACTACAAGAAACCTCTTTTATTGAAAAAGAAAATAGATTCCACCAAAATATGGAAGGAAACACATACCATAGGGAATATAACTACACAAATAAGATATACAAACAAAGCACTTATTTAGGACAAAATAGAAGTAAAGTAATCTAACTAACCAAGACAAAACATGATCCACTTGGATCAACATGGAAATTTTTGAACTCACTCATTCTAAGAGATGATACAAGTTACAAATTAGGGTGTTTATTGAACATAACTTTTGATGAGTGACTCTTCTTTCCTACCAACTCTCTTAGCATATCCTCAAATGAGTCATCAATAGTGAACCAATCACCAACAAAAATGAACTCATTTTGCACTTCAAGATATTTTTCATACTTCTTGTCAACTATAACCTTGTCCAATGATATCTCATTTATGAATTATTCTAGGGTGACCTCATCCTTCTTTATATATACCACAAGTTTATTAGTATCTTCAAGGATATTTGAATAGTCAACCTAATCTACATCATGTTCTTGAATATGCAAATCTTGATCAAACTTCTCAAGAACATGTTCTCCAATGGGCACGATATCCTTACAAAGCTCTCCAATCTCTTATCGAGATTCAAAGTACAATTGATAATCATCTTTGTGTCCTTAATTTTGATCAACTTGGATAAAATTAGTTTGAAAGGTATCTTCATCTTTCTCAAGTGGAGACATCTCAAATTTAGTCATGACTTTAACTAGTAAAAATTCATTATGGAGTTCTTCCACAACAAGATTAGCCTTCTCCTATATACTTGAGATAACATATTTAAGATCAACTAAAACCTCATTTTCAACTTGTACCTCAAGTGAATTATCAATGAATATATTTTCATCATACACACTTGAAGCATATTCTTCACATTCTCTAAGACCTTAACATGTAACTATAACCTTTTCTCTATCTCCCATAAAAAAGGCTCCCTTTGAAGAAGGGAGATAGTGGGAGAGTGATGAAATTATTTAGTTTGAGAGGGATTATGAAGCATGGAATTTTGATTACAATCAAATTTTTGGATCTTGAGGGTAATGGAATCATTTAGGGAGTTTTGGAGAGGAGGAAAAGAGAAACTTTTGAAAACCTCTACATTCTGATCCTTTCACTTGTCCATCACTTCATCAAAGTTTGAAATCTCCTTGTTCTCATAAACAACTTAAACTTGAGGGATCAATGATGAATAAAAGGGACTATAAGAAGGTTTAATCTCTTGAATAGGTATATGAGTTTGATCTTGACTCCAACTAGGAAGCTCCATTAGTACACACTGAGTTTGGTTAAGAATTTAATGAGAGTAAGAAACATAAGAAGATTGGCAAGTAATATAAGAGGGTTCTTTAGACAACAATTTCAACTCAATTTATTGCCTCTTCCAACCCTCCATATTCACTAATGCAAGTTTTCACAACTCATTCATCTCTTCTAGATCATTGGACACATTTTAAAATAGACCATTCACTTCTTCATACTGAGAGTTTGAACAAAATTTCCTTGCATATGCTAGTATTTTGAGCTCTATCTCATCCATTCTTTTTTGGAAACAAGGTTGATCATATGCAACATCATAATCATATGAGAAAGGAGAAAACTAGTCATGAGATTGATATGGTGCACAAGGAAAGTAAGAGTCATGATCTTGATAATAAGGATCATGAAAAACTTCAAAAGGCTCATCATAGCTTTTATAAAACTCTTGTTAAGGATGATTAGGCTCATAAAGAGGCTCATATGGATCATGAAAAGACTTGTATGATACATCATAGGGATGATAAGTAAATATAGCATAGTTTTCCTCATACATAGACATGAAAATAATGTCAGGATAGTGCATAAAAATAAACTTACTTGGAAACTATGCCTAGAATGTTACAAGAAATTTCTTGAGCTTGTAATACTAGATTCTTCATGAAGAACACTACTGCAATTACAATTTCACCAAGATGAGCTCCAATTAGTCTCACTAGACATGTTAGAACTATTGGTGATCTAGATTTCACCCTATTTGAGAAGGGGATTGTTCAGGTCCTCTTTCTCAAACCTAGTCCAACATGGGACTGACCCTAGGTTGTGGGTGACCTAAACTTGGGTCAGACCTATGGAGAAGGCCGAATTCCTTATATATCTATCACTTAAACTAAAATATAACTAGGAAAAGGGAGAGAGAAATGGGTAACAATAATATATGAAAACATGTAAAGTAGGTGATGCACCAATAATTTAAGCATTCATCCATTATTTTAAAATTTTAAAAACACTAATGACATAAGAAAAATACTAGATATACAATTCCAAATGTATGTTATGCATCAATATTTCATGCATAGGTTTGCCAATTGATCAAAACCTGAGGGAAGTAATGGAAAGGCCTAATTAAATGCACTTAAATAGTCAATATATCTAATTTCTATATTTAATCAAGTGACATTAAACATTAAAAATTAACTACACAATAATATAAACTACTAGCTAGGTGAGATCAAGAATTGAAAAGGGAGAAACTTCTACCACATATGCAAATCAATCTGACATAAACACACTAGACTAATATGATGAAATTTATAAATAGTCCTTTATTAATTTAAATAGGTTACAAATATCAATCTTGATAGAGTCTATTCATGCCCAAGAGAGGGATTTACATGTGTTCAAGGCTTAGGATCCTATATTTATAAAAAAAGGAAGCAGAGAGAGGGAGTTGTGCAAGCAAAAAACATTGAATGAGGTCTAACTACTCTTGATGGATTAGCATTAATTTGAGGATGTTGAGTCATGATTTTATCAAGAAAGAACAAAATTTAAAGATTTTTAAAATAATTAAATTCTCAATTGTCCTTTTCTAACCACCAAGTCTCCTTCTTAGGACTCTATGCCATTTTCTACCTAATCTACTGATGAGGACAAAATACTCATATCTGGAAACTGACAAAGCCATGCTTGATCTAACTTAAGAAATTAGAAGTACCTATTTTACATTTACTTTAGAATGTGAACCTAGGTCTAACTATATATTAAAAACCAATCCTATTTATTGGTTTTCCCATAGTTTCAATATATAGATACAAATCTTGCTCGATGTCTGGTCCTTTTTTGACACTCAATCACCAACCTTTATTCTGTACTAGGATTTTAAAGGACCTATTTTACCTTTAAAAAGCTTTAATGGTTTTACTTTATCTTGAAATGTAAATTTTGGTTCATCTTGGGTCATGTTTGAAGTTTGGTCATGTGCATTTACTTTGTCCCATAAAAAACTACTTGTTTAACTCCCAATAGAAAAGCTCCTAGGTTGACTTTCCTCATTGGTTGTTGATATTGACTTAGCCTATTGAATTTTTGACCTTTTTCATAGCATTAGATCCCAATGGTAGGATTAAATACGTGCCCTTATATTTGGCTCCATTTGAACTCAAATGGCTAATTTATGAGTCCCAAATTTTATGATCACATGACCATCTTTGATGTTCATAAAACCATATTTGACATCCACATGACTATCATGATTTTAACCCCAATGGGTATTTTTCATGTCTTAAATTCAACATCTATGAGTCTACCATTAATGTCCATGAGACCATCATAATTTAAACTCCAGTGATTTAATTTTCTTAGATTTATTTTGATGTCTACTTGCCCATCATTAACATTCATAATCCTATCACAAATTACACACCAAATGGTTTATTTTTGATATTTATTTTGATGTCCATGCACCTATCATTTGATGTCCACATCTTAACAATTTGCCATCAGAATTTCTTCTAAAAAGAACTTGTTCAATTAAAACAAAATGAACTCCTTACATCTTATAGTATCTTCTCTTATTTTGAGGGAGTTCTCTTAGGTAAATTCCACTTTTCATAAAATGAATCCTATTTGTAACCCAAGATTCCTGATCAAATTCTTGTATTCTCGATACAATTTCTTCTTCTGTTCCTGAATTTGTCTCTTTAGGTATCATATTTTCAAGCTCTTGGGTCATATATTGACAAAAAACCCCTACCTCTAACTAATTTAGTGGGTTTGAATTCTACACCATATTCAAGGATCTTAGTTATCTAGTTTGCTCTTTTCTCAGTAATTTCCCCCTCCATGATGTATTCTTTGACACTTGGATGTGCTACAAGTATCATAATTTTACTTCCTGATACTATATGTCTAAAATTTTATAGAGCTTTTACCATAACATATGCTTGTTTTTCCACAAAGTTATATCTAGTTTCATATTCTCTAAGATTCCTCAAGAAAAATTCTATTGGATGTTCTCCCTCCTTCTTATCATCCTTTTGTGTTAGGATAACAACAATACTAAGCTCTCCTCCATATACATACATTACAAAAGGCTTAGAAAAATTTGGATTTCTAAGTACTAGAGTTATTGAAATAGCTTTCTTGACCTCTTCAAAGGCTTGCCTTCCTTCTATAGTCCACTTGAAAATTAGGTATTTTTTTTATCAAAAGTGTCACTGGTCTTACTAAGCCTACAAAGTTAGATATGAACCGACTAATGAAATTAATCTTTCCCAAGAAAGATTGAATTACTTTCTTATTGAATAGAAGAGGTAAGTTCATTATAGCTGCCACTCTTTCTAGGTCTATGGAAACTCCTTTAGATATTGTATGTCCCAATAATTTGCCTTGAGAGACTGCAAAGATACATATCTTAGGATTCAAGGATATTCCAAATTCTTGACATTTTTTAAACACAACTTCTAAATGATAAAAATGATCAGCAACATTCTTTGAAAATGTAGTAAGATCATCAAGATAAATCAAGATGATTTTATTTATTAGTTCCCCAAATGCAACATCCATAGCTCTCTAAAAAGTGGCTCTAGCATTTGACAAGACAAATGGAATCTTAGCATATGTAAATGTTCCCCACTTGGTAGTAAAATTAGTCTTGTGTTGGTCTTCTTTAGCCAACCAAATCTGATTGTATCCAGAGAAACCATCTAGCAAAGATAATCTCTCTGATCCAGCCACAGTTTGTAGAATTTATTCCATGGAGGGCAAGGGATAGTGATCTTTTAAATATGCTTTGTTTAGATCTCTGAAATCTACACAAAGTCTTATATCACCATTCTTTTTCCTAATTGGTACCAAATTTGATACCCAGGTTGAGTATTTGATTGGAAAAATTATTTTAGAATCTAAAAGTTTCTACAACTCATTTATCATTAGAGGCTCAATTCTTGGATTCACTAGCCTCTATTTTTGTTTGACAGGTTTAGATCCTTTAGTCAATTCTATTGTGTCTTGAATGATGTCTATATTATATCCATGAAGGTCTTCATACCTGCAGGCTATGACTCTGTCATATTTTTTGCATAATTCAACTAGCCTTTCCTTTTCTTCTTGAGTTGTAGAATTTCCAACTTTTAATTTTTTTCCTTTACTCACTTCTATTTTAGAATAATCTGCTTTGTTTGCTTGGAACCTTTTCCTCTCCAGGCTTACATCTTCTAGATCAAAAAGGCTTTCTAAAGTGATTAAACCTTTGGGAAGTTTATTATTATTTAATTGTATAATTTGATCCTCATATGCCTCTTCAATAATCTTTGGTTGCAATTGATTGGCAAATTCCCCTGATTGTTACAAGAATGAGAGTACTTGAGAATCATTCTCAAATACTTGCTAATTCTCATCATTATCAGGAATAGCTGGCCTTACTATAACCTTTACTGACTCATTCTTAACTAATAGGCCAGTTGATGGATCAAACTGTGAACCAATCTGTGACATCTTATCAGCTTCAGAATTTTGAATCTTGGGAACTACTTCAATATTAAAAACTTCAAAATCTTCTATTAAGTCCTAAAATTTGTGCTTAGATTTCATTTTGACATTCTTTGTTATTGCCTTTTCTCTAATTTTCTTTACTACTAATTCTAAATCTCTTTTTACTATTAGATTCTTTATTCCCTTTTTCTTGGCTAATAGGAGCCCATGTACTAAGGATTCATACTCAGCATCATTATTAGTACAAGAAAATTGAAAATAGATAGCCCTTAAATTTTTTTCCACCATTTAGAGCAGTAAGACAAATTCTTGCTCCAGCACCATTTTTACTTCTAGCCCCATCAAAATTTAAAGTCTAGATTTCTAAATCTTTTTTGGATCCTTGAGTAGTTAGTGTCTCTTCTCTTAAAACATTTAGGATTTCATGGTCCTCATCAAAAATAACATAAGTTCCCAAAATAGTAGAGTTATAATTTTCATATGGGTCACTATGCGTCATAGCTAACAACTGTTTATTTTCTTTTTCCTAATTATGCTTAGTCCAGTCACCTATCTTAGTAAAATGGAAGGAATCTAGTTTCGATTTGCTTACCTCTAATGCATTATTCACTAAGGCTATTATCTGTAGATCAACTATGTCTTTGAGCTTTCTTTTATTAGTAGGTCCTTCAGTATATTTGGGCATTGCTTGATTTTGAAGAGCTTCTTGTAATAGTGTCCTTTGTTCAGGAATAGCTAACATGTCCCAAATTGATACTTGTGTTGGGGTTATCTTTAACTAATCTACCACATTCATTAGTCCAAAAGTTTGAATTCTTGGAATATTAGGATATCTTGTCTTTCTTTGAACTTCTTCAAGAACTTCTTGATTCTGCACTGGCTAAAGCATTTCTTGTCTAACAACTGTGTGTTGATGACATTGAAATGAAGGATTCTTCATAACTTCATTGTTTATAACCTCAGGCTATTCCACCATCCTTCTTTTTGATCTGGTGTAATAATCAGATTGCACCACTAGTTTCTTGGAAATAGAAGCTTCATTCAAAAATACTGATTCTTCATCTTTAACCCATGAGAACAAAGCATATTTTGGGGCTATTTCTTCTTCTTATTGTGAGGACATCTCTTGCATCTGAGCCACGAGGACTAAATTCTACATACCAGAAGACTGGTAGGCTTGATTGTCACTAGAACTTACAAACTAACCATCCATTATTCTTTGCTCTGCCATCTTTTGTTGTAGACTACCCATAGGACAATCTCTAGGTGTATGAGCATTATTTCAAGGGAAACACTAGGCATTAGTGTTATCCACATAGTTATTTTGCCCTAAAACAATCTCCCTATTTGAATTGGGAGGAATAGTGTATGAGGGTGTGGGGACTGCAACCAATTGGTTTGCTGGTTGATGGTTAATTTGTCTTGGAGGACCCTAATATTGGTTTGGCTGAGATGAAAATCTATTTCCTTGATAGCCTTGATATGGAGGCTTAGGGAAAGTATTCTAATATCTTTTTATATTGATCAGCTCATCAAAGAATGTCCTTAGGATATTCTTGATATCATCCAGCTCAGATGACTGAGTGGGGATCGTTTCTTTAGAAAATGGTTGAGGATAGGTGTACATAGACACTAGTGAGGCTATAGATTTTGGGACTTCTTGAGGTAATGGTAAGGAAATTTTTGGGAACATGGGCATGGGAAGCCTTGGAGGTAACTTTCTAGCATCTATTAAATTGTTTTCATCTCTAATTTCATATTCATAAGCCTCTGGTAAAGTGTGTCCTCTAAGTGACTGAATCATAATAGATATATTTGAATTCAAAGCCTTAAGATAAAATACTATAGCCATACCTGGTAATGGTCTAGCTGTAGCAGGGATTCTTTCCCAAGTCTTTTGAAATCTAGAATTGAAGTCAATCATGGCTTCTTGTGGTGCCCTTTGAATGGTAATTAATTGCTATAACAAAGAAGACTTATCACCCTTCTTTTCAAATATTTTAAAGGAAAGATCTCTGAGCTGATCCCATGTAGATATGGTATTTAGGGTTAGGGACCAGTACCATTCTAAAGCTTTTCCTTTACAAGAAGTTGTTAATAGTCTTATGGGGACATTTTGTTGTGTGACAACATGTATAGCACAGACATATGATAAATCATGCAGATGTTCTTAAGGTGTTTTAGAGTCTTGCCCATTGAATTTGGGTAGAGCTTTTAGGGCATTCACTAGGATAAGGTCCCAAGTGGCTGGTGGTATTGGGAGAATTAAGGGACTACCTGTGTTCCAAATTACATAATTTCTTGGGGGTATAGGGGCTCCCATATTTTCTCTTGGTATTGGTACAAACTGGTTGACTCTTCTTCTTAGACTAGTTACCAAAGGTGGCAAAAGAATACCTAGATTTGTAGTAGATTGTGTTCTGGTTACTGGTCCATAGCTATGACTTCTCGTAGCTCTCTGGTTCATATAATCTTGAAAGAGACTTCAAGATTTGTCCCACCAAGTGTGCCAAAAACTATTGATGATTTAAAATTGTGCTTTATTCTAATCAACAATAATGGGAAGTTTCAAGATGTGGGACCTTGCGACTTGAAACAACCTCCAAATTTTTATGAAGTTGGTTCTTCTCTATATCAAGTAGATACTGGGAAAAGGGATAGGAATTTTAATCAGAAACACAAATGCAAGAAAGGAAATCTAATCTATGGCAATGCACCTGAATGTAATTAGACCTTAATCTTGAGCACAGTGAGACTATATGTAAGATTCATTTACATTTAAGAGCAAACAAGTGCATGATCAATGTAAAAGATGGAAACAATAGAAACAGAGGCTCACAACATAGACTACTTTTGCAGTGATAAAAAAATGTCAATAAAGGCATAGGGTTCAATCTTCTTATTTGAATTTTCTAGTCACATAAGAGGCAAAGAAACATGTAAAGTTATATAAACTTTTCAACTCAAGAAAATGAGATAAAAGCAAATGACATTCCTAATCACAACTCTAGAAAGTCTAAACTCTTGACAACACAGCCTAGACTACTTTTGCAACTGACACAAAAATATCAACAAAGGCATAGGATTCAATCTTCTCATTAATTCTCCAGTCACATAAGAGGCACAAAAACATGCACAGTTACATAAACCTTCTAACTTAAGAAGATAGAATAAAAGCAAATGATATTACTAGTCACAGCTCTAGAAAGTCTAAACTCTTTACAATAATCTCTCTCCAAATTCTCTCTGGTCTCTGATGATCCCTTTTAGTGATCTCTACACCCTTATTTATAGCCTTGGATTCACTCTAGATTTTTTGCTTGTTCCCAATCTAATGGCCCAACTAAAATCTAACTGAACTGGCAGTGTCTAATAGAAGATATTTTATAGATTTTGAAATGCTTTGTCTTCTGGCAGTTCATTGGCTAGAAATAGATTACAGGACACTCCCTTCTCTTAAATGCTAGGTAACACTTAGCTATTTTCTTGAAAAACTTCTTATTACTTTAGGAGACACCAAAAAATGACACTTGGCATGTTCCACAACACCTATTGAAGACACATAACACTTTTCATATAACTTATACTCTTTTGTGTTTTTGCTCAGGAGTGTTTCACCTTTGACACTTGTCACAATCCATTTCCTCGACACTTCAATAGATTAAAAGTAAAATAAGACCCACAACATTTCTTACCTAAGTAACTTTAAATGAGACACAGGGACAGGTATCAATCTCCACTACTTCACTAAAGAACACATGGCAATCTCTACTTTACTTATCTAGGGTTATGTGGTAGTCTCTACTTCTTTTAGCTACCTTTTTAGAAACCTATAGAAGATGACACGTGGTGGTCTCCGCTTTACTCTATTTATACCATAGAAACAAATGGGTCTCATTTCATATTTACATAGATAATGACACTTAGTGGCTTCCGATTGCTTTAGAAACAACACTTAAAACCCACCACAGTCTTTGCTATATCAGTGAAGCATAAATGAAAATAATTCATATCATGACATGTGGTGGCTTCTGCTCTCTTTTGCTGGGGTACGTGGCATCTTCCATTACTTTTAAAAAAGCAAATTGAGACCTTTTGCGACTGCCACTTGGTGCTTTCTACTTGATCTTGATACTTAGCTTGTTAAAACCTTTCACTAAAAAGAGATGAAACATGGGTGCCAATATGAAACCATGGATGCTGATATGAAACACGAATGCCAACATTTGTCATGTTTCGCTAAGTTGTTATGGAACACATGGCATGTTTCATGGCCTTATTAAAATATGAAAGGTGCCTCAAAAAGTGACACTTGGTAGCTTCTGCTTAACATAAACACTTAGAGAAAAATGAATCAAAAGGAAATTAGAGGCCACATTTTATTTCCAAAACTTTTCCATCTCGAACCAAACTATGTGGAGACAGTGATTTGTATCATCCACTGCTGAAAATCAAAATGAAACGTAGAGTATTTTTTACTCTACACTATCTATAAATGCACCCATGGAGAATGGGATTATTTATAAGGTACTTAATCACCTTATGGTCTATGAAGAAGATGAATGGTGTTACCAATAAGTATATTCTAATTTTTTTATGGCATAGACCATGGATAGCACTTCACGCTTAGTTTTTATATAGTTCTTCTCTGCTTGGGTCAATTTTCTACTTGTAAAGGAGATGGGGTGATCTATTTTGCCTTTACTAGGTTGTACCAAAATGGTACCAATTATATATCTAGATGTGTTGACAAGGATTTAGAATGGGGTCATCCACTCAGTAAATTGTAGAATAGGCACACTAGCCAACTTGAGTTTTATAATTTCAAAAGCATCCTCTTGTGTTGTGCCCCAATAGAATGGGCCATCTTTGGGCAAGATTTCCTCTAGAATTGAAAAAATATTTGAATAAATCCTTATAAACTTTATTTAATATCCATAATGGAAAAAAAAGGTGTGAATATCTCTCTATATTGGAGTCTAGAGTTGAATGATTATTACAATCTTCATGAGATCAATGAGTAGACCATCTTTATAAATGATGTGCCTGAATAAAGTACTAAAAGGTGTTACAAAGATTAAATTATTGAGGTTTAAGGATATTTTAAACTATTGAAACCTCTCAAACATGATATGAAATTTATCATAATAGTCTTTCATAAGCCCATATACAGTCCAATCATCAAGGTAATGGAGGAATTTATGAATAAAATTCTTAAATACAGTGATAACCTCTCTAGAGAATATAACTGGTGCATTCTTGAGACAAAAGGGCATCAAGTTATAGGTGAAATAAACCCATTACATCATAAATGTTATTTTAGGCTTGTCCTCCTTTTCAATTTGGAATTGATGGTATCTTGAGAAAACATTAGTAAAATTATATATTTTTTAACCTATGATGCTATCCAAGACTTCATCAGTGAATGTAGCTGGGAAGAGATCAATGACACAAGTGGTGTTTAATAGTTAGTAATTAATTTAAATACAAATTTACCCATCCTACTTAATGATAATAATAATGATGTTCACCCATTTTGACTCTTACATCAGGTAGATCACTCATGTGGCTATCATACCATCAATTTCAATTTTAACCTTGGCATGGAGATTAGGATTCATCCTATAGGGGTGATTTTTGATAGGTCACATGATTCCCACCAAATTTATGATCATTTTTATAGGGGATAGGTGGGTAACCTTAATTTCTTAATAATTTCATAGGAAAAAATATTGAAACTCCATTAGAAGATCCAA
Source organism: Torreya grandis (assembly GCA_037957365.1). NCBI lineage: Eukaryota > Viridiplantae > Streptophyta > Pinopsida > Cupressales > Taxaceae > Torreya > Torreya grandis. The sequence continues at coordinate 666,014 of JARHVA010005808.1, read as the reverse complement.
AATTCATGCCAACTCTGTGTTAGACCAATATGTGCTTAGAGTAGCCATCTTTGGTTCCCCTTTTGCATTGATGTCTACCTTGGTAGTATTAAGTGGTGCACAATAAGGATCATTCCTATCTTGATGTGTGTCCTTAAATTTACTACTCCCCTAATTTTTTTTGATGTGGAGATGAGTATGGTCTTCCTCTTTAGAGACACTATCATCCACTTGGCACATGAGATTCCTCTTTCTTATTAAGGACATCCAATTGTGTGATTTTTAGATATCTATATCTTCATCACTCAAGTCACTATTGAGTTTTTATTCCTTAAATAAATTTGAGAGTGATAATATTTTCTCCCCAAACATATACTTTAGGTATTAATCTAGATTATATGGTCCTTAAACATTGCCCTTCAAATTACTTATAGTGGCTTGATCAATTATAGGTTATGTAAGGAAAAGGAGAAGGTGTGCACAAACTTCTCATTAAACATGTCCCAAATAGTTGTCTCATATTACATTTCCTTAACCACATATGAATCTCATGCCCATGTATTAAAGGTTCTATAGAAGGTGTGCACCCATAGGTTCATTGGGGTGTTTGCACCATAGTAAATCCATGTTTCTTCGCACAAGTGTATGTTCTCTATTAGGTCTAAATCGCTAGAGTATGGATAAATATCTAAGTCCTCATTGATTTTTAAAAATATGATGTAGATGTTTACTTTTACATCTTGCCAATTTGGTAAGCTAGGCCTCTGTATTACCCACCAATAAGTGGCAATGCTTCTCAAAGTATACACCAATGTGCCCATCCTATCTACCTCCCTTAGGATGCATGACTCAAAGTTGCATATATATTCTTTCATAATATTTCTCCCCTCGTATATCAAGATTAATAAAATTTTACCTTTAATCAAGTAAAATGCTCTCTTCCCCTTATTTATGTTATAAGAGACCCATCTTTTCAAATTAAAGTCAATCTAGACCCATCCAATCCTCATAGGTTTTGGTGCCTTTGCATTCACTAAACAACACCTCTAACCAGTCATCTCATAAGCTTCTTTAGTCCACCAGTCATAAGTAATGCTAGTGGTGTCTGAGGTCAACTATCCATCCTCCTAAAAATCACTCCTTGGTCATTAGGATTAAGAGTCTCAATAACTTACATCAGGATGTTTTAGATATGGTTGATCTCATCCTCTAGATCAACACTTTACACATAGGGGAGTCCTTGGTCACTTGAAATGGGGATCAAAACCCTCTCATTTCCATTTTCAAAGGTCATATAACACTTAATGAAGTGCATATTATAATTTTTCATGTATCACCATGGCCTTCCCAAGAGTGTTGGATAAGTATTTTTTTTAGCCAATTTGATTACCTCAAAGTTAGCATATAACTTGATGCCTATGATATATACAATGGTGATTTTTATAATCCCAATTGGTTGTATCCTAGATTTTTGGCCATGAAAATTACATGAGGAGAAAGCCTCAACGATGGCATACCCATATTATCCCATGCATTTTTTGTCAATATATTGACCTCAGTGCATGTGTCAATAATGACCTTGCACATAGACCATCCATCAATGGTGGAATTCACTAATATTTATTGATTATACTATGTATTATAGGTATGCATAGATTCTCATTCACTTTCCATGCATAACACAATAACTTCAACTAGATTTTGCCTTACATGCTCCAAAAAAAAGTTCTTTGATAGGGGTAGTATCCCTTATATTTGTAGGAGGTGTAATATTTCCATTATATTTTGTAACTCAACCTCGTAACCATCTTGATTTTTTTGAGAGGTATCAGATTTTGACTCTAGGTCTCACATCAGTTGGAGCTCTCCTTATAGGTTTTGAAACACACACATAGCCTACTTCAATACATCATCTTGGTGAGTAGGGTTTGGGTAAGGCACAAGTTTAGGTTTAGGCCACATTATACACTTAGTGTGGCTTGGTTTACCATATTTTAGGTGTACCTATAGTACTAGCACAATTGCTAGTTGAGTGGTGAATTTATTATGAGTAGTTGCCTACACTTTGATTGGCTTCATGTAGATTGATTGTACCTTCAGAGTCCACTTATCCATTTAAGTTGATGCTTGATTATTCATGCACCCTTGTATGTTCCAAGCCTACCTTGGGTCAATTTTTTATAAAATTTAGGGCATTCCTAAACCTTATGTGTTCCTTGAAAATACCCACACATTGGATGTGTAGGGTAGTCATGTTGACTGTGCTTATAACATGATCATGGTGGGAATTTTTCTCTACCACATCCTCCACCTCACCCTTTAGAACCTCTTTGAATTAAATATCTTGCATTTTATTGGCCATATCCTTCATTTCCTTGATTATCTTTCCCATTGATTTCTATAGTGGCATGTCATGCACCTCTTTCCATGTTCTCATGCATCTCATCAATCACTTGGCAATTAGTTATGGTATGAGGGTAAGTATCACACAACCAATCATAAATGGTTATGTTAACTTACCTATAACATTGAAATAAAAGGCATTTATGAACATCAATAGCTTTGTGATAAACTTCACATCTTAGAAGCAATGTGTGCACATTCTTTTGAGGGTATTTTTTCCTATTATGGCCTTTTATTTTGTAATCAGTGCACCATAACCCAATTTAAACATTTTATGATGAAATATCAGTAAGTTTTTGGAGTTGGTTGAAATGGATTAAATATTTACCTTCATGAATGGATTGATCATAGTGTCAGTGATTGTAACTGCCTAGGCTCTAAGCACAACTTCAAACACTTTACAAGGGTTTATGAATGTCTTCATGGAAAGTGCTCTTCTGAATGCTACTAGAAATTCCCCAACAAACCATTGTGCATGTTAAGAGGGGTGAATATCATAAGGAAGATTGGAAAGAATATTTTTGAATTTATCATTGTACAAGTGAATGTTCTCTAATAATCCTTGGTTAATTTCCTTGAGCATGGTGATGCTCTACTATTTAAACTCAGGTATATCAAATTGTTTCAAGAATGCTTCCTTCAAAGTGTCATAATAAACCATAGATTGGTTAGGATCAAATTTAATATACCAAGTATAGATATGATCAAATATATTTATCATGAATTGGGTTACCTTATTCTTAGATTGATTTATACCCCAAGCGTCCCATTATAAATCACATTTTAGCACATGCTCTATGGCATTCTCTATGTCATGATACTCTGGCAATTGCATGGTTATCTCATAGTATATTTGTTATGGTTGGAAATAACATCTAGGTGATTTCATCTCTTTTAGTTGTCCTAGTGATGGTCCTCTAATGAATCTAGCCATTGGGTTAGGCATTGGTCTCATTTTTATTATTGGCACTAGTGATGATGAAAGAACTATACTACTAACTTGTGGCATTGGGCCACTTCCTATGGGTTGTTTCCCAGTCTACACAATTGACATTGGTTGAAATTTAATGATTTTTATTATGTTATATGTTGTCAATTAATGCAAAAACATCTAGAGTTATCCTCACTTAATTCTTCATAAGGAATCATTTGTTTAATCAAAAAATTATAGTCCAAGTCTGAAAAATGGTCAAAGTTGATGTAGACAATAGGGTCAATTATCACTCTTCTTTCTTCTCAATAGAGATCCAGTGCATGAATGAGTGTTTTAGGTTCAAAGGGGATAGACACTTCTAAGACATACTCAATCTTCAAATTCTTTAGGGACCCAATTGATTCTTTACCCATGAATAGTTGAGATCAATATATGGATTCATTATTCCTCTCCTCATACTATTTCAATAAAAGAGATCCTTCCCCATGCCCTTCCCACTTTCTACATGTTATTTTAACACTTATAGGTTCCAAATATTCCATCATCCTATGCCTTCTCTTGTTATAAGTCTATCGCCTAAGCTATTGGGTGCAAATTTACTTGTCCCCTTCCATTATTCTTCACCTACACATATCCTTATTCCCTATTGCATTGCTCACCTAAAAAAATATTTTAGCCTTCTATTCTTATGGTTTTAAAGTTATAATCCACCATTAGTTTCTTAATCTTTGTATTGAGTTTGTTAAAAAATATTCCTCTAGGCTAGTGCAAGAATTGATAATCTACTTCTTCAAGGTAGGAGTATGTTGATACAACAAACTCAAGCACATAACTATTTAGCATTCTTTAACACCATTTATCTACAACTCTGGTCTAAGTGGTATCAAGTTTCTCAAGATTTACTAATTTTTCCTTCATCCACTCAAGACACTATCCATAGCTTCATCTTTTGTGGATCACATAAGAAGCCAACCATCAGTACACAGGTTCAGGTAGTTCACAAAAGAAGACCTCATACAAAGCATAATATAGGTTTTTATAGACTCACTTCCTTAATTTTTGTTCTTTATAGGATGGATGTTTTATCATAAAGCTAGCTTCCACCTATTATATCTAGCACTCAAAGTTCTCAAGGGAGAGTCAGAGCATTATTTTGTTGCACCATTGTAAAAATAAAATTCAACACAATTCCTGGCAATGGAACCAAAAAATTGTAGTTTAATTAGAGGTTTAAATTAATTTACTCTATCAAAAACTTATTTAGTTGTTTCAAGTTATTTCTTCACTTGTTATAACTAGGTAAAATAATAAAATAATCTTCTAACATTCAAAAATTGTCACTTGAAAGCACTAGTATCAATTCATATAAGGTGAAATCCTTATGAGCTCACCTAAAGTGCAATAGAGAAATAACTAAGCCCTGTATTAGGCTAGTTGTGTCATGACGTAACTAATTCTTCATAGGATTTTGTCATTAAAACAACGATGTTGGTATGTTTATTTATACAGGCCATTATGGGTGGAATATGATTATTTATAGGTACAAAGCCTATTTTGGGCTGGTTTCAGGATCTCAAGGGTGCAATCCATTGTATTACTAAGCTAAACATCATTTAGGTGCTTTGATGGGGTAAGGGGATTTTTTTTATAGAAAGTGTTCATGTTTAGGCTAGCACTGTCAATAATGGAATCAAAGCTCAGGTGCATGACTTCTCCTATACTAAGGCTAATTCAAAGGTTCTATAGATGTCATCACCTACATAGGGATGTCATCAATGGTTTGAACTAAAAGCTTACTAGAAGTTAGTGTTCATATATTAAAACTAACCATTATAATCATTACAATACTTACACAATCAATTCACAATTAAACAACATAACTATAATTACATAATCTAGATAATACTAATTTAATTATAATGTCATTCTTAATTAAACAAGATTCAAATAAACTAAGTACATATCAATATAATAGATCCCACACTCATCTAAAAAATAATAACAACCCAATGGGTCAAAATCAAACTTGGGCACTATAATGTGGATCCTCAAGGGTATCTATGCTAAAACTTATACAAATAGAATCCATAACTAGACTAAGACTTGAAATTTCATATATCACACCACATTAGATAACACAGTCTTCCCTACCTATGTTATTGATATTCATACATTTGATTATGATGATGGTTATACCATAGATGATCCATTCTTAGGAGGTCTTGTTTAGGCCCATGATGCAAAAATCATTCATTATCATTCCTTTTTTCTCTAATATTTAAATATTTATTATAGTACTTCCTCTTATATTATTCCTAATTTTAGCATTTTTCCTCTTGATCATAGGGTAGAGATGGTGCGTACACCTCCATTTTCTAAAGATCCTCATAGGAGTATGCCTATGGATCATGCTATGATTGGTCCCCATCACTTTGATTGATACTAAGACCCCTCTAGCTAGCTTATCCCTAAGATGATTTCAACTATATCTCAACCTTTTGTGCATCCTACCCCTCCCTTAGTATAGCCCAATTTGGATCCTATTCCCACTCCCTCTCTCTCCAAGTCTCTTCTAGTTTCAAATGCTATTTCTCCTTTAGTTGATCCTTACCCAGTCTCTCTGACAACCCACCTTCCCTTGGTAATGGTTTTATTATTTTACCATAACTTTCTCCTTTTCCCACCAAATGGGTTAATCATCCATATTATGATATTTATAAAGTTTCTATTCATTATACTAGATATTATTCATTACACCAACCTTATTTGAATTACATTTCCACTCCTATTATTACACCTTCAAAGTCTACTAACAAGTGTATTTTTTGATTTCATGACATAAATAATCATTCATCCATGTATTTTTGTAAGGTATGACAATAAATTGACACCTTACATCCCACTATTCCTTAGCTTGTAAATAAGGTTATACCTCCCGTTAAAGTATTACCTAAATATCTTTCCAAATATGAAGAGGTATATTATCTATATCACCAATACACTACTCATCACATTGATCATTGTCACATCCTTTAGTAGAATATCAAGGATCACCTCATGACTATTCCTATGCCTACTACCCTTCCTCCTATATGTCACCCTCACAATAAGATTCCCCCTTCATTCCCCATGGCTCTACCACCTATGGTCCTCTCTCCACCTATGATTCCCTCACCCATAGATATTCCCTCACCTATGGATCCTTCTCCACTAGTGACTCCACGTATGGCCTATTCTCCACCAGTGACCCATTCCTCTCCTATAAATTCCACTCCTATTATTTCTCTTGAGCATACCCTACAGGATATCCCTCATCAACATGATCCCTTAGGAATTCATATCTTTTCCATTGAAGAGATTAAATTTGAAGTATTCTCTCAAATTTCCCTAAAGATCGATGAAACGTTGGTTGTAGTTTGAGTTCAAATTCATAAATACTTATTAGATGTTATGTATAATGTGTGTGGATAAATATATTAGTATTTATGATGACAAGCATGGTGTTCTTTCAATTTTTATTCATTTTGATTGGATGTGTGCTCCAAATTTACATTTATCTATCTTATATCATTTGACATTGTGTCAAATTCTTATCTATCTTACATGATGACTTTTATTTTACATTAAATGTCAGTTACGATGTCTTTAATTTTCTTATGTTCTCTTATGGATATTTTTTCATGATTACATATTTATTCTTTACGAATTCTTTTTCTATTGTTATCTTGTTCTCTTTTATGAATATTTTCTATCTTATCTCTATAAACATGGATAATTGTTATTGTGACTTAGTTATATACACCTTACTCCCTTTAGTCATTCCTCATTTACCATGTGATTAGTTAAAAAAAATCATCTCATTATAATCTATTTTTACCAGTCCACCTCATATCTCCCCTTATTACCCTTTATTAACTTTCTCAAACTAAGCTTACACATGGTTAAGACTTGACATAATATACTAGTTCATATTTATGCCTAAGTATTTCAGTTAGTCATATCTTTGGATACTTAGCTTATTTTAGCCTAAGCCTAAAGCTCATTCATGTATATCACTTTATCTATCATGATTGGTCATTCAAAGTTTGTATGGAGGAGGAATCATAAAATCCATAAACATTCAAAATCCAAATCATTTAACACAAGGCAATGATATAAAAGGCAACATTCAAAAATTTAAAAAGTCAAATCACACTAAAAGATGTGATTCCAAGCACATATCCCTTTTTTAATCAATGCTCAAACTCTAAAGTTGGCCTCATGATAGAGTTGAGGTCCATTGGGGTGTGGTAGACTAATAGATTAGAAAATGAGAATAAAAAAATATTTTAGTTCTACCTACTTTGTCATGTAAGTACCCAATCCTCATAGTAGATCGATGACTCTATAAGGGGTCCTAAGGAATGGGGAACATGTCATGGTAAGGTAAGTACATTTTACAATTCTTGTTAAAAATAACTAACATGAGTTGATCTTAGTACCACACTTATTTTCTTACACATCTTTGTTCTTATAGTGAATAGGTGCCCTTTGTATATTGATCATCACTAGTCACTTATTGTCTTTCCATGTCCTTAGTGTGCCTAATGTCTCCTAAGGTCTTCTCATAAGATGCATAAGTTATGTTTCTTACATTCCCTCTTTCATTCCCTATAACCCTAATATATATCCTTGAGAAATATTATTTTATTCATCGATAACTCCCCCTAGGGATTCCATTTTTGAGTTGCAATGTAATACCTTAGAAAGGACTACACCTTCCTCAAAAATTACCAAATTTTCACATTACCATTCCAAATATCCATTTTTACCATATTTTTTCACATTATTTCCACCTAATCAGTGTTCCCTTTGTGAGTTCCAGTGTAAGACCATGGATAAGACCTGGCCTTAGAAATTTTTCCAATACCCAAGTCACAATGAAATTACATGTGTCAAATATGATATAAGATGTGATTGATTATAAGTTACACATCATTGATATGTTTCCCATCTTGATTTAGTATGTTTTATGCTTACTTTATTAATATTTCACTTTTATCTTGTTATTTCCAATTGCATGTAAGAATATAACAATTTTATTAAGTTTTTCATACTTCCCAACTTTAATTAGTATGATTAACTTAAGACCATTTTTCCATTTTTTTCTTTTTTTTTTAAAATAATAATTTCCAACATGATTTAGTATGATTGATTGACATAATTGTTTTATTTTTCTACCTTTGGTCTTTCATGTTCTTTCTATTTTATTACATTATTTTCATACTTCCAAACATGATTTAGTGTGATTTTACTTGTTTTAATTTGGTGACAATATTTTTCATGGTTTAAAAACATTTTACACTCTTGTTTACCACATTTTTGTTTATTATTTTTAGTCATCTTTTAGTATTAGATATTCCCCACTGTGAAATAGTGTGTAGTGCATTTGTTTATGATTACTTATACTTTTCCAAAATCTTTTTGCCTATTTATTTTTAACCATGCATGTGTACTACATAATGATAGAAAATAAAACACTTTGCATATATTTACTATATCATATACAACAAAATAAAAATACATGTGATAGAAAGAAATATATCCATGCATCAACAACCACAACCAAAATAAAACTCATGAGTTTAACATCTAAGTGTCAAAAGAATATATCTTTATATAACACATGGTTTTATAAAAAAATATAAAAATACATTGATCCAACTCTATGGCTAGGCTCCATCATGCCTATCTCGTGGCCCAGCCATGTTGTCTATAGATGACCCAAACTATCCCCTCTACATAGTAAACTATAATCAGGTTGTATACAATCTAAATCCTATTATGTATATGTTGACCACTTCGGTCTATACCTATCTCATCTAGATCATGGTAGCCATATGTGTGGCTTTCTCTTGAGCCAAGGACTACCAAGCCTATGCTTATCCTACTCCCACCCTTAACAGTGGATGCCATCCATCTCTATATGTCTTTAGCTACCTCAGGGTCTCCCCCATCATTCTAAACCGACTCATTTAAGATAGGGAAGATGGTATCATAAGATCATCCAATATGGTTAGGTAATATGGCACTAACACTCCATCCAAAATGTCATGGAGCTCTACCATGACTAAGGAGCCCAATCAGGTTTCTTCTATCATAGGGTCTATAAAAAACACAACATGGATAGATATTGAATCATATATATATATATATATATAAAACCATACACAACTAGTATTCTATCTTAAAGACTAAAAAATTTAACATTTATTACATGTCCCAGTGTCACCAACCACTATCTCCCCATTTACTCATTCACTGAGCATGATATCTCCATTGGCCCATCCCCTTAGCATATCATCCATAAGATGCATCCCTATCAAATCAATGCCTAGATTCATAACTTGTGTACTCCTTGGGCCTCTCCTTAGTGGTGTTTGTATCAACAAACTCTACCTTAGGATGACTATCAAGTAATCCTACATGATAATTCTCATATGTACTTTATCCCACTAATGGCATATCTATCAGTGGTATACCAGAGGTGGTTACCACTCATATTTATATGGTGCTTATTATGTTCCCTATTTCACCCCTACATCCACATCCATACCTTCTCCTCATTTGGTTACTAGTTATTGTGCTTGACTAGTCCATAGTCTCACATACTTTAGTCTGATTTCTATTATCTCAAATAGCACTCCTCCTCCTATCCTATTTTACTCTCTTAAATTTCATTCCAAAATCATAAGCACTACTATAAGAGATGCTAGGTATAATATTCTAAACTATCTTATAAAGCATGCCACTAGTTATGGCTCTACCCACCAAGTATAGTAGCATATGATTTACTCTTAAGCTAGCCCTAGCACCACAGTCACCCAACTCAATTAAATCATAAAAATATATGTATAGGTATGCCACATGATCTTTCCTCATGTAAATATTTATAACATTAGCACATGAGGCATGACCTGCACTATCTGGTCTTGTCTCCATCTAGCAACCTGAGGTAACTTATCATTGACCACATGAGGTAACTCAACTGGATGATATATTAGGAAACTCTCATATATCCATGTGCTCAAAAACACCACTAGTCCCATCACATTATACCCTTTATACAACATCCCATACATATCATTCATGAGTTAGACCTAGATGGTAGACCCAAAATCAAAAAGTGTTCCTTGATCCAACATGAACTGGCACAAGGCTATCACATACAATGATTCCATGCCATATAACTTGTGAAACAATGCTTATTGTCATATTCATATCATATACTTTCATATATATGTAATTTTTTCAATATAAACATTAAATGATCTCACCCACAACCTTAGATAGATCCTATCTAAGCTTGTTGCCCACCTGGCCAGTGCTCATATCTCCTATGGATCATTTGATGACCCTATCATCACTGGTTTCCCTCTTATAAGAAGTAAAAGTAATGAATTTATAATATTTTCCATTTTTATATGCCTATATTTTAAAAAAATAGTTTTTTTTTCTATTTATTGCTACTCTTTACAAGTTTGCCTAATGTTCCTCACATTGGACACCTTCACATTTCTCATATCTCCTTATTTATCTAATGAACCAAGGTAAGTAAAGGTATGTGTTTTTAAATTATGTAATTTGATCTTAATCTTATTTATTATTTACTACACTTTATTCAAATTTATCATTATGTGTTGCTATGTTCTTTTCCTAAAGCACCATCCCATGTTGCACCTACATGACAAGTGATGAGCTTGAATGGGGCATATGTATACACATAATATTTTCAAACTTTATTAATTACTGATGCTTTTTATCTTTTAGGAACCCATCAAGTCTCAATCTCTCTAAGTGAATGCCTTAATGGGTGCACTAAGAAAGGGGTGAGTAGACCATTAGTGCTTTGTAGGATTGTTATTCCTGATTACCACTTGTTATCTACACACTTATATCCTAAAAACCATTCTCTTAAGATTTTCCTCCTATTTTCCCCCTCATTAAGTAATTTACCACCTTAATTATCCCTTTCCCTAGCCTAAACCCCTTTTTGGTAGTTTACATGACTATGTTGGCCACATCAATCCTGTAATTTTTTTTCCAAAGCTTACTAGGAACTAGGTTAGCCATGACTAACATAGTTTATTACCTAGTTAGTTTCTTATCAATTTTAGTACTAGGTCAATCTAGTAAACCTTATTTTCCTAAACTTTTAAAAAGGTTTAGGGTTAGTTAAATCTATATAAACACATTCATTTCACCATTTCTAAGAGAAGAGAAGAGAAGAGAAGAAGAAGTAAGACATATTGTGCATATACTTATCCACTATTCTACTTGAGGAGTAGGCTAAGGGTTTCATACTTTATTTAGAGATACATATATTATCTTATGGAGAATTCTTTTGGATGAATTGATAGGTTGTTTATTCTAGAGCTTATTTATACTTATGATCCTTACATACCACAACAACCTCTTGTGGAACACCTTAGCTAAGGGAGATATTGAGGCTCAGTAAGTTTGTCTTTGAAGGTAAGTATTCCTAGCTTTATTCCTCATTTTTAAGAGTATATAGATATGTATTTTTAATTATCTTCCATGTATTAGGATTATATATACATTGATATGAGTATATGTCTTCTATGCATTTTTACTTTTAGTGTTTATTATCCCCCCCACTTTGTGCCACAAGATTTGGTGAGAACTAGATTAGATTTCACTTTAGTTATTATTAGTTTAGTGAATATGAAAACATAGGACCTATTTAGGGTTATTACATAGTTTTTATTTAATAAAGTCTTTGAAATATTCCATAGTGATATTATTATGGGAAGAGATACATTGGCTAGGTCTAGTGGATCCATATTGGTCATGACCCTGATTATCTAAAGTATCCCCAATCATAAGTGTAGGTAAGATCTATCTTATCCAAAATAGTATTTATTTAAAGACATATTGTATTTCTCATTACATACAATAGGTAACTCCATAACCACCACCATAATAGGACCCTACTGAGTATGATCTAGTACATTGACAAAAATAGACTAGTGGATATGGTGAGGCTCTAAATTAAATTGAAATGGATGAGGACCTAAATTTTGAGGAAGAGGATGATTAGAAATATGTATTTTATTCATATTGACATGAGGATGAACCAAGTAAACTTTTAAATTATGTATTTAAACTTATTACTTATACTTTGATTTTAGTCTCAATTACTTAGCTAATTTGCATCTTTGATTTTTATATGATGAGATTTGATGTTGATTCCTCTATTTGATAATTATAAATACCTATAATATATGTAGTACCATGATTAGGGACACATTTATCAATATTTTTTAGTTTGACACCAATATGAATAGAGATGATATGTTATCAGATCTTAGATTTCATATAAAGATATGTCAACACACTAATGTGTTCATTCTATCCACCACACATTTGTGACATTGACTAGGTTGAAGGTGGAATATATTAGTCTAAAGGAAATATAAAAGAGAGTAGAGGCATTGGTGGACATGATGGTATCTTAAGGAGGTCAAGATTATTTTAGCTAATGGATAAGAGGCATAGCCTTGTAGTGAGGCACCAATAAGAGGAGAGATGGGTGCCCTTAGATTGGAGAGATAATTTATCAAGGCATTTATATTAGGATATTACATGGGAGCCACATCACCCACCACTCTTCATAATAAAGACCCTCCTAGAGTAGGAGGATGATATCTTGAGCTATCATCCATATTGATAAATATTTCATACTTTTCCTTTTATATTTTTGATAGCTTGAGACACATTTACCCTCTATAGAGGTGATTTTACTCTAAAATTATGTTGTATAAACTTGATAATAATTATGATGTATAGATAAATTTTGGTTTATTTTAAAATTACTTGTCATTGTGTCATGGGATTTAATTTCCATGTTTGCTTCCTAGATTTATGCACTTTAGATGACTAGGCATGTAATGATATACCATGTATCTCTCTATTTTTCTTGATAAAATTCTATGGATAATTAATTATATATATATACATATATATATATACATACATACATATATATATATATATATATACATGAAAAAAATGTATGAAAATGATGTAATATAATGGGTATATATGAAATTATGCATACAGTGAAATTTATTTGATAGGTTATGACCCAATTATTTTGCTACACATAACACATGACTTCAAATTTGTAGCAAGGGAATGAATATGGAGATAGAATAAATGCGAGATGATAAAAAATGAAAATCATGAATCAAAAATTTGAAGGAAAAAGGAATATGTCCTAATATTCATGAGAAAATGAGAAAATTTAATTCTTTTTATACCTACAAACTACTAATTTTTTTGGCTTTTTCTATAGATAACTAGCCTTAACATAATTGTTAAGAAGGATAAAGCTAACTTTTTATCATATTCATGTAGATAAGTTTTCTGAATAACTTTTTCTCTTGACACTTTTTTATTTAATATTATATTTACATTTATCTTTCAATTTTATTTTTGACCCCATACACTTAGTCTCATGTGATTAGGAAGGCACATGGGCTCATCACCAAAGACTAAATCTAAGTGAGTAAAGTTACCTCTCTCCAACGTTATCCCCAAATGACTTGTAGGATGCAAGGGCTCACCACCAAAGGTTAACGAAGGAGAGAGATGCATAATTTAATTTTGATGTTACAAAATATTTTGATAAGAGTGTATTTCTATTTTTAGGGGCTTTACCCCCAAATATTGGTCCCATGCAACTAGTGAGATGTAGGGGCTCATCACCAAAGACAAACATAGGCAAGTAAAGTAACTTGTTTTTTAGAAGGTTAATGTTATGCATTAAAAAGAACCATAAGAGTTTAAATTGTCATGGAAAATCTTCTAGACTAGGCTATAGGCTATCATTTTCTAAGTTTTGTAGGAAGAGATAGGGAAAATAGGTGTACTATGATTATAATTACTAAGGAAAAAATGAATGTAATACTCATTTTGAAAATGTTTTTCTACGGGATAATAAGGTAATGTGAAAATGTAATGATATAATCTATTTCATTCTATGATTTTCACTCTATGAAAACTAACAACAAAACAAACACTAAACACAAAATTTGGTATGCAACCCAACACAAAATTTATGAAAAATTAAATTAATGATGAAATTGTGACATTCAAGAACTAAATATAGAAACACTTAAGGTGCAAATATTTCATATATTCACCAAAATCCTTGCCTTCCAAAGTGCATAATCTATAGGATCACTTATTGAAATCCTTAGTCACTAGGTAAGGATCTAGCTAGTTAGGTCTAAACTTTTGACCTCTTTTATTATTTTTAATGTGATTATCAAGCCGAAGGATAAGGTATCCTAAATGTATCAGGTATTCATGGAAATTTTTATTATATTGTATATCCATGTGATTGACATATATAAAATGGTTATGTGAAAAAATGATTCATCATTCATCTATAGTCTCAAGTAAATCTAGTCGTGCATTCCTCTAATCCTCATGGTTGAGGTGACCCTAGAGAGATACATGTGTTGGAAGCACAATCATTGAGAGGGAGAGTGAATCAATGTCTTCAAAAACTTTATTTCAATTCCTCCTTAGCATACATGAAACATAAAATTGACATATAGATCAATAAATTCATAAGAAATCAATTATACAAGCATGAAACAAGATTACACAAGACAACCCATCATATATGTGGGAAACCCTTAAGGGGAAGAAAACCCATTAATTCCTAAAAATAGATTATAGTCTTATAAATCAAAAGATCATAATTTAGTGAGGCAAAAAATCCAAGTGGAAAACTAAACCCAACTATCTAATCATTATCTATTTATAACTTGGCCTAACAAGGCCAAATTCTAACCCCTGTAGTTTAAAACATTTCCCAATACTACTAAGCCCATTCAAACTGGTCTAAAATTGAGTATTTTTGCCTTAAAAAGAAGATTTTAGATATTAAAATGTCAAAATTACTCTTAAAATGTCATTAAAATATCCAATTTTCCTTTAATTATATTCAAATGTATGACTTGAGCCTTATTCTAAAGTTTCAAAGCTTGAAAAGGTGATTTCATATGCTTTTCAAGTCAAAAAGGGACCATTTTCACCCCACACATGCCAATTTACCCAAAAAAAGCATGGAAAAGGATTTTCATTTATTTTTAATGATAAATATGATGTGGAATTAATTTATATGCATTTACATAGGTGATGTAATCTTGAGTTGGCTTTAAAGAGCCAAAAGAAAGCTATTTTCACCCATTTCACAAGGAAAAGTATGGACTTGTATGGATTCCATACATACAAGTGAGGAAATATGAATATCAGGGCATATCAAAGCTTCATAATAAATTTAATGATGTTTATATCTAGTACGTGTTGAAAAGTGGTCCTCTCTAGGCACTTTCCTTGTTTGCACCTAATGACCTACTTGTAGGTTTGAGGATGGTACGACTTGCATAAGGATGGTACATGTCTAAATTTTGGAGCCAAGAAACTAGAATCATAGGGATTCATCATGGATTAGAATTTTTTTAAATAGGATTCCAAAAATTCATGAACCATTAAGTTGAAGATAGGCCAATTTATATAACCTTGCAACCAAAAAGGCAATTGGTTTTTCTCTATTTCTCCTTACCTAAGCAAATTCTCAAGAAAATTCATGTTTTTTCTAGAATCTTGAGGACTTAATATTACTTCCCTTGGACTCATTAATATATTATTCATGAATTTAAAGGTAAAATATAGTAACCAAAGATAGTCAATCCAATATACAATTGAACATGCTTTCAAGGAGAGATTGTATGATTTTGAGGAGAAACAAAGTCTTCAGGACTTCATATTTTGATCCTTGGCATCATTTTCTTTCATGTTTTCATGTTTTTAAGGAAATTATTATAAAAAACTCACCAAATATCTATATATTATCCCATAATTTTGCTATCACAGTGTCTCCAAGGGCCTAGTTTAGCATATTTTAAGGAATTTTGCATATTTTAAGGAAACCTATGTTTCATGTTTGGCTTGTATCCCTCATCCAATGGCTTCCAAAGTTATGTGGTATAATTATTAGGTGTTAAAAATATGAATATGATACTTTAAAATTTACAAGCATTCTCTTTAACCTTTATTTCCCACCTCCACCTCATTCACCCCATACTACTACCATACTCTGCATTTTCCACTATGTTTTTACTTCTTTTCCATCTCCACTCTTGTGTTTTCATCATATTTCACCATATTTCACCCTTCACTCACCTATATTACATAGTTTCTTTGTTTAAGAGAGATAGTTATTGATAATAAGACACCATAATCATGAGATAGAGATATAGACACCTACAAGGCATTAAAAAATAGTCAAAAAGAGTCCTATAATAATGTTACACAATTAAAGTGTGGTCACAAGGATGCTATGTGGTTTTAAAGGTAGTGAGGGAATTTATAAAGGTCTAACGACAAAAATAACTTATTATCATGAGGAATATACAAGAGATAGTCATCATTAAATAAGAAAGTAGGTTTAGACCCTAAATTTTATCACAATTCATGGAGATCACCTACATCTAAAAGGGGGATAAAAGAGTGAAAATGAAGAAATGTCCTTTAGTATCCATAAAAATGTCTTCATCAAGATTAATTAAGGAGAATAAAAAAGATAAATTAAATTTTTTGGCATTCCTTAATGTCATATATAGACTCCTTCCATACATGGTGACATTATATCCACCTACAGTTAAGAATCACAAACTCAGTCGCTTCCAAGAGTTGGCTTCAAGATATGCATGGTATAACATGAGTAATAATTAAATGATAAAGGTATTAAGTATGGTTTTTTTAGTCATAAATTATTGAAAGAGAGTCAGCCTTAGGTGTTCTTAGGACCACATATACATTTTCCCTAAATCAAGAAAGGCCCACCTTACAGTTGAAGAATCTTCTTGGCTTCTAGGCCTTCAAGTATTATCAAGGGTATTATTAGGCTTAAGGTTTGAATTATATTTATTAAATATTTAAAAATAAGGATAATTAAACTTTGAAGAGCTCAAGAGAGACAAAAATACACCTACAGGGAGTCACAAAGTGAGCTACAAGCCTATGCCTTTTCAAGGAAACCTACTTGCTATAGGAAATACCTTTTAGGTTTCAAAAGGCTAATTTGATCACCAATAACAATTGAGATTGGAAATTTCATTATGGATCAAAAGGAAGATAGATCCAAGTCTCAATGTGGGTTTAATAGGAGAAAAGTGCACCTAAAACCACCTGTATAAGCACTTAAAATCAGCCCAAGATGAGCATCTATAGCCAAGTATGGTGATTTCGAATTTGGGGACTTTGTGGGGAGTGTTGATAATTTAAAGAGAATATGAGTCATATGGAACAAATATTAAATAATAAATAAATTAAGAAACACCTTGTTCATGGTCATGACTCCAATCATATACTCACCTTTAACCCTATCTATACAACTAAAGAAACATAGTTAAGTACTAATGAGGGTCTATGACTAAGAACTAGTAGTTAGTTTTAAAAGCATGTTGATGAAAAAAATGGGATAGTTGATTGTTTAAAATTAAATGAGGATTTAACAAGAAGGATAATTTAAGGTTTTCTAATGAAGATATAATCATATACTAGGAGACTCCACCTACAATCCTCTTAGAAGCATAGTCATACCAAATCTCTGAGTTGACAAGTAGGTTATGGATTTGGAAACCTAAAATGTTTCACATTTAAAATGTATGTTCAAGGGAGTATTAAGTGTTTTAAAAATCACCAAGAGGTTTTTAATGATGTTAATAGGAAAATCTACAATCATTTTAACCTTTGAACACTACCTACATCCTAATGACATAGGCTACTCAGTTAAGTGCCATTCAAAGTCATTTCAGTCCAAGTGGATTATGAAGTTTTTAGGGTAGGTCAAGTAACCATTTTTAATTTAAAAGACATTTGTCAAATATATAAGACAATACCAATTCAATAGATGATATTACGCAACCCATTGTAAGGAAGGTTGAGTATGAGAGGTATAGAATGCCTTGTTTCAAGATCAAAGAATGCTATAAAGAGGGGTAGAGTATGTTTTAAAACACTTAAAAAGGACTATTGAGATAATTGAAGATTAATTTTATCTTTAAAGCATCCATTAACCATTAAATTAGCTCCAAAAACATCAAAACATAGTCAATTATGATTACAGTCCATGTAAAAATGGATTTTTTGAGAGAAGTTCAAAGATTATAGCATCTAAAGGTGGAATTTTGAATTTAAATTTGGTAAATATAATAATAATTACTTGAGGAATCATAAATATAAGTTTCAAGTCCATTTAAAAAGTGGATAACATCTTTGTTTTGTAATAGTCATCAGCATGTCTATATGAGGTCACCATTGGAGTAAACAGTGTTTTGAGGTGTCATGGAGGTTACTAAGTCTAGGTGAGAGTTTGAAAATCAGGGAATGATGTTTTTAAATCATAATAAGACCTTTTAAGAGTTTAAATACTACAAATAATATGAAAACCATGCCCATACAAGTTAATCAAGCAAGCACACATATAAGCCAAAAGGCATTTTTGAGTTTTCAAGAAAGAAGATACCTTAAGAGTGTTTTGATATCATGGCATAGAAAACATGATGATTTTTTAAGTAAGTAATAAGTATGGAAATATTTATATTCATCCATGAGGTGAAATTCAAATTTTGTAGTTCTAGATACCCTTTTAAACCACATGTTCAGATGCTTGTATCTTTCACCACGTGAGAAGTTTGGACAAATTGTCTTAGATTGATTTAGGAAAACATATTTAATTATAATTAATGAATAATTAAGGTTGGTTTATGGGTTTTGATTTATGAACAATTGCTAAGAGTGTAGATAACCTAGAATGTAAGTAAAACCCTATAGGTAGATTTTCTCCACCTAATAACTATTCACATATTCTGCATGGGAACCCAATATTTTTAGGGATGTTATGCAGGTATATGAAATAAACTAATTGAAATAAGTTTGGATTTAGAGTTATGTACATCATGAATCATTAGTAAGAAGATTCAACTATAAAACCCTCCAAAACCCTCATAGTGACTAGTTTTGATTAAGGTTGATTTTATTTCCATCAAAACCTCATGGATCAATCTAAAATATCTTAAAAATTGATTATAATTAAAGAGGATTCTATAAATTCCAATTTTATGTATCGATCTCTATGTATAAGGGAAGATATCAAGTTTTTTGGATAAAAAACATGTAAAATGACGTATAAGGAAGTTTACATGAAACCAATCCATGGATACTGAATCCTAAGACTTATTATTCATCATAAAATATTCATATTGTCAAAAATATTATTTTAAGTGCCCCTACCAGCTCAATAAAAATAGCTAATTTGCATAAAAATGGAGCAAAATGGACCCAGTCAACCCTGTTGACTAAGTGGCAAGTGTTTCTTCATCAAAATCATATATCTCATGATGAGAAGAGTTTATTCAGGTCTAATGTCATATTTTTTAGGTTTTAAAGGTTTTTTAATGTTCCATTGGTTTTAGGTGCAATAAATAGGCTATCATACCTAATTGGACTAATTTACCTAATTGGTCAAATAATCAAAGTTGAAATTGTTGTTAGAAGACTAACCAAGGAGTTCAAATGGAGTTTTAACACCACTTATACATTTATTACATGTATATATAATTCATAATTTATCTTTAAAGGGTAATTTCATTCAAGGGAAGGCTAAAGTGAAGTTAAACAATCATCAAGTTCCAAATCATCTCTAATTGACTAGTTAAATAGTTAAATGCATGTTCCTTTACTTTCATGAAAGAAAAGGATTTAAAATAATTCCTAATAACTTAAATTGGAGTTAAGACACCAATATATGGTGTATAATTCATGAAAATAAGGCTTTTGAATTTTAAAATAGGCCCACCTCTCCATTTTAATGCCAAAAAAGAATATCATGCAAGTTTTTCATAAAAATGAGATTTATTCAAAGCTTTAAGAGGAATTTATAATTCAAGTTGGAATCAAGTTTAGATCAAGTTGAACTCCTCTTTTATTTCCAACACAAATCTCTTATTTAATTTTGTTATTTCTATATATGTAGGCCTTTAAGCCATTTTTAAATCCATCCTTCTCTTGGCATAGCCAGACTCTACTAAGATTGAGTTTTATAACATTTTTAGATAAATAAAATGATGATTTTGTATTTAATTATTTTGGTATAATATTTTTATGTTATTTGATTTACAACTATGGTAGAGATTTATCCCTTGTCAAGTCCTAATCTTTCCTAATTACTAGAAATTTAACTTATATAGGTCATCTTTTAGTGTTTGATGTAATTTGGATCAGTTAATAGTGAATATAAGTGGTTGGTTAGTGCCTTAAATAAATCCTATTCCTTCATTTCCCTCAGGCTTTGATCAACTAATAAAACCTATACATGAAATACTAATGCACATGAGTCATTTGGAGTTATATATTTAGTCATTGCTTATCTTATCAGTGTTTTAGAATCTCAAATAGAGTGGATGAACTAAAAATATAAGTGTATCACCAATAGTAAAGTAGGATTTCCATTTCAATTTCATTCTTACCATTTTCTTACCAATAATAAATAGTTTAGTAAGTAGTTTAGAGTGATACATTAGAAGAGCTAGCCTCCCCAAAATATAGAGGTCTAATCTATGTTCAAGTGTCCCACACCTTAGATCATTCCAATGTTATTCCAGGTGTGAAGGATTTTTAGATCCAAATCTATCAAGCCTTGATGTAGGGTGCTATTTGGGTTACCAATAGTTATGGCATGCCCAGTGGGACACAAATTTAGCCATTGGAGTGAATGTTTACATAATATCATATTCAAAACCAATTTATAGTACTCTTGTGGTCCTCATATCAAGGTAAAAGGAATATTTTTTATCATAATTTTAGTTATCTTCATAATTTTCTAGGCTATGACAGCCTAAAAATAAGAATTATGTCATTCTTCTCCTTACCAATAATTCCAGTATGATCCTTATGACCCATATCAATCCTATCATGATCCATACTAATCATATGATGAGAATACAAATCTTTATCAATAGCATCAAATCTCACACAAGTCTTATAATATCCATCATGAATCTTGTTATCCTCCTAATCAACCCATTGAAGTCCCAAATCAATCCATCTCAAACTTTAAGAAAACTCTATCTCATTATGAGAAATAGATGATAATCATAGATACTGAGTAGAGATATGAATAGGAGGTTTCCAAGTATGAAGTTCTGAACATGATATAAAATTTACAAAAGGCTAAAGATGTATATACAACTTTCATAAGGCAAGGACATTCAAAGTTTATTATTTATATTCTAGACATTGGTTGTCTAATAGTAGACATTAAAGAGAGGATGGTGGTTTATTAAAAACCCTAGGGTCATTATAATCAATAGTATGTTCCCATAAATATTCCCTTTTCTCTTTATGATCATAAAACTAATGCTTATCACAACCCTCAAGAGTTAAACCAAACCTTGCCTAGCTTTCTTACCTAAAAGTCTATCCTAGAGAGGTCTCAGAATGTTGAAGAAGTTTGGTATGAGAAGTATAATTTTTAGGTTACACATTGGATCATACAGGAACCTACATCTTCAAGTTTGTAGGAAGAGATTTTCAATGATTCAATTCATGATTTTGAGGCTAATTAGCTAGGTATATTAAGCTTGTAAATTAGCATCTCCAATATTTAATGCTAGTTACAGAGGTAACACAACAAAAAATTCCTTCTTCCACACCCATAGATGAAAAAATATAGAAGAGGTTCATAAACCCAATTTCATGACTTGGAATTAGGTATAACAGTCCATGAAGAAAGAAGAACACTCAAGCAACATTCAAGATGTTAAAGTCAAGAGCCTGTAGGAGATTATTTAACCTCCAATCCTCTCTCATATCAAGCCAAATTCCTTTCATTCATGGAAATCCATTGAAGAAAAAGTGTAGGAGAGAGAGAATGTGAAGGTGATTCAAGAAGAGAAGCCTCATGAAAAAAATCATGTATCTATGGTTACTTCTATGGACCTTTCTAATCTTATTGAATACTTTCAAGGATATACTATACAAATCTTTGAGAAGAAGCCTATCCTTTATGAAAAAATTGAATAAGTTGCAGATGAGGAGATGAACATGAAATATTATTGCATTATCATAATGAGGAAATCATTGTTGACACAATCCTTTTCAAATAATAACATGGTCTAATAAAAGAAGTTATTGCTAAGATAGAAGATCAGTTGAGAGTAGATGATGAGATTCAAGATGAAAATACTCCAATTGAACAAGTCGAAGATGATTTACATGAGCCCATTGATGATATAATAGCTACCATCCATCATGAAAAATAAGATCTTGTAGAGGTGATAAAAGATAAGTACCAATCAACACAAGAAGATGAAGAAAAATATGATTTTGAGAGCATGGCAAGTCATTAGCTTGATGCCAAAGATAAAGAAATTATGACTGATCAATAGGATGTACCAAATGATAGTCTACATCATTATGATAATAGTGAAGAAATTCCAATTATGCATTAATGTCATGAGAGTAAATTTTTATATTTTTTTGACATATTTTGTTTAGGTAATTCTTTAATTTAATGTGGTCCATTGCAGGATGAGAGGAGTGTTTTCACCAAGAAAGAAGCAGTTGTTTTCTTAGGACATGACATGTTTGAGCATCTTAATCATGGTTATAGACCTCTCGCAGCATCTTTAGATGCTTGTCTACTTATGGAAGTTGAGTATGAACACAAATGTCATCAAAAATTCATAAGATTAGATCCATCTCACTTAAATTTCAACCTTGCATATATGAAAAAGAAGATACATCAAGATGAAGTGCATGATCATGATCAGTAGTTCATAAATGACTAATAATTAAATATGTCCTTGTAAAGTAAATAGATCTAAGAGCAATATGATTGGGTCTTGAGTCTATACCTTGAATTAATGCACCTAAGAATGGAGGTGGGAATCCCAACTAAATAATCAAAAAGACATGAATATTGAAGTTATACTACCTATAAGAAGATGACATCAAAATAAATCAAGCATGTTTCAAAGTTCCATGGTGCATCAAATAGATTCCCATTTGACCCTGAAGGAAAGCTTGTTACTTCAGGTTAGTTGTTATAGGTTTGCTTTGTTCTAATAAGTGACTAACACAAGAAATAATATGATTCCCTTTAATTATTTCCCTTATTTTAGTTGTCATTAATTTATATTTAAGCTATTTTTCTCCTTCATTCCTATTATGTCACAGTCAGAAAGGTACTATAAATCCCAAAAGAGTTTGTATCCCAGTTAAGAAGGTCATCTAGTCAAAGTTGTTATACTTTAGTTTTCCATTGTCATGTCAAATATGGTGAGTTATTTTGACTATAATTTTGGTCAATCCCTTGTGAGTCACTATAAATATTGGTAATTTGGCCTTCGAAACTTTTCATAGTACTATTAAGCCCATTCAAATTGGTCAAAAACTAAGTATTTTTACCTTAAACGAAGATTTTTAGTATTAAAATGTAAAAATTACTCTAAAATTTAATTAAAATATCCAATTTTTGTTTAATTATATTCAAATGTATGAATTTAGTTTTATCCAAAAGTTTCAAAGCTTAAAAAGGTGATTTCATATGCTTTTAAAGTAAAAAAGGGACCATTTACACCCCACGCATGCTAATTTACCCAAATAAAGAAGGTAAAAGGATTTTTATTTGTTTTTTAATGATAAAAATCACTTATAATTACTTTCCATTCATTTACATAGGTTTTGGAAGCTTGAGTTGGCTTTAAAAGGTCAAAAGAAAGCTATTTTCACCCATTTCACAAGGAAAAGTATAGACTTGTACATATTTTATACATACAAGTTAGGAAATATGAATATTATGGAATATAAAATATTTAACATGAATTTAATGGTGTTTTCATGTAGTATAGGTTGAAAATTGGTCCTCTCCAGGCACTTTCCTTCTTTGCACATAGTGACCTACTTGAAGGTTTGAGGATGGTATGGTTTGCAAAAAGAGGGTATAGGTCTAAATTTTGGATCCAAGAGACTAGAATTATAGTTATTACTCATAGATAATGTGGTTTCTTAATTTTATTATCCAACTTCATGAACCATCAAGTTGAAGATAGGATAATTTATGTAGCTTTGCAACTAGAAAGGCAACTGGTTTTTCTCAATTTCTCCTCACTTGGGTAGAGTTTCAAGAAAATTCAAGTTTTTACAAAATATTGAGGACTTATTATTTGTTTCCATGCTATCTTTAATCTATTTTTATGAATTTAAAGGTAACATAGAACAACCAAAAATAGTCAGTCTAATCTACAATTGAGCATACTTTCTAGGAGAGATTATACGGTTTTGAGGAGAAATAAAGTTTTCAAGATATCATATTTTGATCTTTGGCATCATTTTACTTCATGTTTTCATGTTTTTGAGCCAATTATTATTAAAAATTCACTAAATATCCATATCTTGTTCCATATTTGTGCTATGAAAGTGTCTCTAAGGGCCTAGTTTAGCATATTTTAAGGAATTTTGCATATTTTAAGGGAACCTATGTTTCCTATTTAGCTTGTATCCCTCATCAAATGGATTAAAAAGTTATGTAGTATGATTATCAAGTGTTAAATTATGAATATGATCCTTCATAGGGTCCTAGCATGATCCTTCACCCCATACCACTATCATACTCTACCTTTATCACTATGTTTTCACTTCTTTTCCATCTCCACTCTTGTGTTTTCATCATATTTCACCATATTTCATCCCTCCAATCACCTTTATTCCATAGTTTATTTATTTGAGAGATCCAATTATTGATAATAAGCCGCCAAAATCATGAGAAAGATACATAGGCACCAAAAAATCATTAAGATACAACCAAAATGAGTCATACAACAAGGTTACATAGTCAAAGTGTGGTCACAAGGATGCTATGTGGTTGTCAAGGTATGGAGGGCCTTCATCAAGTTTTAGTGATAAAAATCACTTATGATCATGAGGAAGATACAAGATAAATTCATCATGGAACAATAAGGAAAGTTTAGACCTTGAATTTTGGCACAATTCATAGAGATCACCTACATCTAAAAGGGGAATATAATTGTGTTTTGCATTAGGTGCATAAATAAAGAGTTTCAATGAATATATCTCGTTTTGTCTCCATATATATGTATTCATAAATCTTAATTAAGGATAATAACAAGGATAAAGTAAAGTGTTATAACTTCCTTAAGGTCATATGTAGACTCCTTTTGTACAGGGTAACATCATAGCCATCTACAGTTAAGAATTGCAAACTCAGTCACCTCCAAGAGTTGGCTTCATGATATGCATGGTATTATATGAGTAATAATTAAATTACAAAGATATTAAGTATGGTTTATTTAGTCATAATTTATTTAAATAAAGGTATCCTTAGGTGTTCTTAGGACCACCTATAGGTCTGCCCTATCTCAAGAAAGGACCACCTTATAGTTTGAAAAATCTTCTTGGCTTTTAGGCCTTCAAATCTTATCAATGTTATTATTAGGCTTAAGGTTTGAATTAGATTGATTAAATAGATAAAAACAAGGATATTTAAACTTATAAGTGTTTAAGAGAAAAAAAAGACACCTACAAGTAGTCACAAAGTGACCTACAAGCCTATGCCTTTTCAAGGAAACCTACCTGTTGCAGGAAACACATTTTAGGTTTTAAAAGGCTAATTTGATCACCAATAAAAATTGAGATTGGTAATTTCATTATAGATCAAAATGAAGACACATACAAGTCTAAATGAGGGTTTAATAGGATAAAAGTGCACTTACAACCACCTATAGAAGCACCTATAGTCGACCCAAGATGAACATCTACAACCAAGTATTGCGATTTGGAATTTGGGGACCTTGTGGGGAGTGTTAATCAATTAAAGAGAATATGAGTCATATGGAACAAATATGACATAATATATCAAGTTTTAAACCCATTTTTTATGTTCATGACTCCAATCATATGCTCACCTTTATCCCTTTCCATATAACTAATGAAACATAATTAAGTACTAATGAGGGTCTATGACTAAGAAGCAGTAGTTGGTTTTAGAAGCATGTTAATTCCAATGAGGGGATAATTTAGGGTTTAAAATGGCATGAATATTTTAAAATAAGGATAATGTAAGGTTTTTAAAATTAAGATAATTCATATACCAAGAGACTCCACCGAAAGACCTCATGGAAGAATAGTCATACCAAACCTCTGAGTTGACAAGTAGGTTGTGAACTTGGAAACCTAAAATGTTTCATATTTCAAATGGATGTTCAAGGGATTGGAAATATTTTTTTATCTCACGAAGAGGTTTTTAATGATGTTAATATGACAATCTATATTCATTTCAACCTTTGAACTTTTCTTATAACTTGATGACATAGGTTACTCAGTCAAGGGACATTCAAAGTCATTTAAGTCCAAGTGGCTTATGAGCTTTCTATGGAAGGTAAAACAACCATTTTTAATTTACAAGACATTGGTAAAATATTTAAGATAATTTTAACTCAACAGATGATAGTACACAACCCATTGTATGGAAGGTTGAGTATGAGAGGTCAAGAATCCCTTTTTTAAAGCTTAAAACATGATAGAAAGAGGGGTAGAGGATGTTTTAAAAAACATTGAAAAGAATATTTAGATAATTTAAGATGATTTTGATCTTTAAACCTCCATTACCCATGAAATTATCTCCAACAACTCTAGAACATAGTCAATTATGTACACAGTCCATGCAAAAGGGGTTTTTTTAGAGAAGTTTGAAGATTATGACATTTACAAGTGGATTTTTTACTTGTAAGTTGGTACATATCATAATAATGACTGTATTAATCATCCATATAAGTTTCAAGGCCATTTCAAAATTGGAAAACCTCACTATTGTTTGACAATCATCAACATCTCTATATGAGGTCACCATTGGAGTAGGCAGTGTTTTGAGGTACTATGGAGGTTTATACATCTAGGAAAGAGTTTTTAAATAATGGGATGATGTTTTTAAATAATCATAAGACCTTTAAATATTGTAAAAAATCCATATCATATGCAAACCATGCCCATATAGGCTAATCAAGTAAGAAAACATATAAGCCAAAAGGCATTTTTTGACTTTTCAAGCTAGAATATATCTTAAGAGTGTTTGGATAGCATGATATAGACATCATGATGATTTATTAAGATATTAATAATTAAGGGAAGTGTCATTTTCATCTATGAGGTGAAATTGAAATTCTACAGTTATAAACACCCTTCTAAGCCACCTATTCAAATGCTTGTATCTTTCACCATGTGAAGAGTTTAGAAAAATTATATTAGAATTATTTTTACCCCCTATGTAATTATAATTCATTAATAATTAATTTTTGTTCATGGGTTTTTCTTTATGAATAATTGCTAAGAGCGTAGGCAACCCAAAATGTAAGCAAAACCCTACAGGTAGATTTCCTCCATGTGATAAATTTTCATATATTTTTCATGGGAAACTAGTATTTTTAGGGATATTAGGGGTATGTGTAATATAATTTCATATAAATAAGTTTGTATTTGAAGTTATATATTTCATTAATCATCAATAAGAAGATTCAACTCTAAAACCCTTCAAAACCCTCATAGTGACCAATTTTGAGAAAATTTAGTTTTATTTCCATCAAAACCTCATGGATAAACCTTAAATCTATTAAAACATAAATTAAACTTAGAGAGGATTCCATCAATACCAATTTTATGTATGGATCTATATGTATCAGGTCATAAATCAATTTTTTTGTAGAAAAAAACATGTAAAATGAGGTATATGGTAGCTTACATGAAACCAATCCATGTAAACTAAAGAATGAGACTTGTTATTCATAATTTAATATTTATATGGTAAAAAATATGCCTATAAGTGCCATAATAGCTTAATCAAAATGGCTAGTGTATATAAAAATGGAGCAAAATGGACCTACTCAACCTTGTTGACTGAGTGGCAATTGTTCCTTCATCAAAGTCATCTATCTCATGATGGCAAGAGTTGATTCAAGTATAATATCATATTCTTTTTAAGTTTTCAAGGTTTTTTTAGGTTCCATGGAGTTTATGTGCAATAAATAAGCTATTAGGCCTAATAGGCCTAATTGGTCAAATAATCAAAGTTAAAATTGGCATTGGAAGACTAACCAAGGAGTTCATATGGAGTTTCAATGCCAATTATAAATTAATTACATGTAAATATCATGCATAATTCAGATTTCAAGGACCATTTAATGCAAGATATGGCTAAAGTAGAGTTAACCAATCATCAAGTGTCAAATCATCTCCACTTGACTAGTTAACTAGTTACATGTATATTCCTTTGTTTTCATGCATGAAAAGGCTTTAAAATATTTCCAAATCAATTAAAGTGGAGTTAAGACACTAATATATGGCATAAATTTCATGAAAATAAGGCTTTTAAGTTGTTAAATGAGCCCACCTCTCCATTCAATTGCAAAAGAAGAATATCATGCAAGTTTTTCATCAAAATGATATTTATTCAAAGCTTTAGGAGGAATTTATAATTCAAGTTAGACTTTATTTGACATAAATTTGACCTACTCTTCTCTTTCCAATGCCAATATATTGTCTACTTATGTTATTTTTATATATGTAGGCTTTTTAGCCATTTATGAATCTATCCCTCTCTTGGCATGACTAGACTCTACCAAGATTGAGTTTTGTAACCTTTTAAAATAAATAAAATGA
Organism: Torreya grandis; assembly: GCA_037957365.1. Classification (NCBI taxonomy): domain Eukaryota; kingdom Viridiplantae; phylum Streptophyta; class Pinopsida; order Cupressales; family Taxaceae; genus Torreya; species Torreya grandis. Next base: position 636,886 of record JARHVA010005808.1, on the reverse strand, counting down.
TTTTTTTGGATTTCATTATTCTGGTATAGTGTGTTTATGTTAGTTGATTTTCAAATGTGGTAGATATTTCTCCCTTGTCAAGTCCTAATCTCACCTAGTTACTAGAAAGATAACTTATATAAGTCATGTTTCAGTGTTTGATGTCATTTGGATAAGCTAATAGTGGATATAAAAGGTTGGTTAATGCCTTGAATCAAGCCTATTTCATCATTTTCCTCAAGATTTAATCAATTGATAAAACATCTACCTGAAATACTAATGCATAAGAGTCATTTGGAGTTATAGTTTCAATCATTGCTTATAATATCAATGTTTTAAAAGATCAAATAGAGTGGATGAAAAAACAATATAGGTGTATCACCAATAGTAAAGTAGGATTTTCCTTTTAGTTTCCTTCTTACCATTTTCATCCTAACAATAAATAGTTTAGTAATCAGTGTAGAGTGATACATCAGAGGATCTAGCCTTACTAAAATATAGAGGTCTGATATGATTTTAGGTGTCCCATAACTCAGATCATTCCAAGGTTAGTCTAGGTGTGAAGGATTTTTAGAGCCAAATATATCAATCCTTCAAGTAGGGTGTTATCTAGGTTGTTAACACCAACCTAACTAGGCTTTAACAAGCAACAAATTATGAGGCATAAACCCCCTAGATGACTCAAAACCAACTCTTACCACCTAATTGATTTTATCACCTTTAGAAAAATTTATTTCTCAATCAACTGATGATGACCACTTTTTCAACTCTTCACACTCTTATCCCTCTCAAATAGCCTTCTAGTCATCTTCGCTCAATTAAGTCTTTTCAAGACAAATTAGGTCATATGAGCTTGATATTAATATGAAAACACATTATCATATAATCATGAATAATACTCTACAATAATTTGATGGTATACAAGACCTCCTTATACTCAAAAATGTGTTATATAATTTTCATATCATCTCCATACATTCAAATAGGCTTAAAACTACCTTGTATATATATACCATTCCATGTTCATATGCCACTTAGTTAGCCAAACACCCTTAACCCCTTAATCATCCATGGAATAGGTCATGATACATATCATAAAAATTATTCAAATGAATATTGAGTCCCTTTTGGTCTATCATAATTCTATTAGACCTTATTTCACTTTTTAGGTCTCATGGAGACCTAATCCCCATAGGTCTACTTTTAGACACATTACATTTTGAATTTGTTGGAAAATTTTACAATTCCAAACATGATAGGAACATATCATATAACAATTAAATAGACCTATAATATTCTCATCTAGTCTCCTTAACATTTTTTAGATCCAACCACCACTTGAAGCACACCATTTTTACTATTTACAATTAGGCCTTCTCATACACAAAAAATCTGTCTTAAACTACTAAAGATTAAATATAAATTATATAAAAAATAATATAATTAAATCATGTATACATAAAATAAATGACATAAATATCATCATAATATTCTTTGGACTTAACAAATCAAGGCAAAAGGACTAAAACACTTCTCTAGAAAATGCCCAATCAAAACTATCAGAACACTCCAAAACCCAATCATGAACAAACTAATTCTTAAAAGCATGAAATAACACTTACCATGACTAATGATAATTTAAAAATAAAATTATATATATATATATATATATATATATATATAATACAAAAATCGCAAGGTTTAATGTCAAATATTGGTCTTGCATACCACTATTTTGATCTTACTACACATAATCAACCCAAAACCAAACAAGCCATTTTAGCTTCAACATTTCAACCAATTTTACTAACTATAAAACATTATAAAGAGAATTTATAGGAAATACAAGTCACAAATAATAGAACTATGTGAATTATATACTTTAACTCAGATCATAGAGCCTCAAACTCATCACTGCAACTTGCTTACCTAGAACTGTCAATTTACCTTAAAGAATAGTGATAGTGACAATACCATTTAAAAAATTTAAAACAACTTGAAAATATTTATTATAAAATTATATGTTCCCATTACATATATATACCATATTAAAGCATAACAATCATATGATCTAGTGGCAAGTATTGGTCTTAAAGACCAATTTGTTGATCTCACTACACATAGATCTCACTAAGTCAGACAAGCCATTTTGGCTTCTTTATTTTCACCACTAAAATTGAATTAAAATGTTTATAAAAATAACTATAATGTATTAAAATTCCTTTAAAACACCTCCATACACTTGGTTTCATCACTATATCATGACAACACATTCCTAATCATCTTCTCATTGTTGCTTGGGTTTTTCACTATTTCCATCATTACACCTATTAGCAACTGGCTAACTTGGATGGATAATTTATATAAATTTAGGAATATAAACCATCAAAAAAACTTCATTTACATGAAACATTTGTATCAATCTTCATCCTCCATCTATTTTCATACTTTGACAAATGCAACTTTTGATTGTTACAATAAATTCTTTACAAACAAGACTGCATCTATGCATTTTCTTTCTCATATAAATAACCACCACAACATGGAAGTAATTAGGAGATTTTAATACATTATACAATATTTTTTATAGTCATTTGAGATAATTATAGGCTGTTTTTTAAAATATATTTCACATTGAGTCTTTGTTAGGGTTTTAGAGAGGTTTAACGTAGGTTTTGGTGTTAATAATTATTCATAAAGGATTTACCATTAAATAAAAAAAATTAATATATTTATTATACAATAACATTATCCATATATATTTAATATCTCAAGTTACCATTCAAAGGTTACACATTCCATTGAACACTTGAAAGTCCTTATTAGGTTTGCATGCCTTCATTTTGTGTACTTGAGAGACCTCAAAACCAATTTTCATGAATTTTATTGAAAAAAATGACTTATAAATTTGTGAAAATTATTTTAAAAACAAATAATACATTTATAAATTATCACATATTCAAAATTTTCTTTAAGACTGATCTACATGCCTCATTAGGCCTGACAGGGTCTAGGAGTGTTATAGGTGCAAACTTGATATAAAGGTCCTACCCCTATAATCTCACACTAAAACTGTAATGAGTGATCCAATGCCTCAAAATAATGTTTAAAAAAACGCATACAACCTCTCATGCATATGTGCATCCATCTCATCAAGCCACCAGGCTCAAACCTTCTCACTAGGACTTTACATGCCATGACTAGTGTTATGACTAGGCTTCTCAAGCACTTGAAAATTGACAATTGGCCTTGAAAAACTTATAAAAGTGTATATAATTTAATTACATGATTAAAAAAAATTCCAAAATACCTCTCACACAAATTTTTTTACTTCACCAAACTTAACTATGCACACCTTTTCATAGGGTCTAGACTAGGCTTCTCAAGACACCATATACTCAAGAAGTAACACTCAAACATGATTACCTCAATGATAAAAAACATTAATTTTTTTTATATATCACTCTAACATCACGTAAATAATATCTCTATGATAAAAATGACCTTATGAAAACCTAGAGCCTCATGATCATGCTTTAATGCTTGCTTGACCATCATACCTATTTTTGACAACACTAAAAGCTTGACCTAAGCCTTGAATTTAACTTTGACATTAGAATAGACATTAGGTTTCCTTCAAATTATCTCTCAATATAAAATACATTATGTTTCCTTCAAATTCTCTCTTGTAACTTGTATTCCTTGTCACATCAATCACATAAGATCATACCTCAAAAACCACTCATAATGCATCTTCACTAGATGCACCTTGACATCAATAACATCAACATTGACATTAATGATATCAATGACAACACTTCACAAGAAACTCCTCCTTTGTCATTGATGTCAAAACATTCTTTAATTTGATCATTCTTATCTCCCCTAATCTGGTTAATCTCCCTTATTGAACTTTATCCCCCTTTAACATTAATGATAAATGGCCATACATACTATAAATTTTTGAAACCAATCATTCTCCCTCTTTGTAAACTACTATAAAAACTCTTGTATGATTTTTAACAACTACACTTGGAGCTTATGAACAACCTGAATAGCTCCCCCTTAAACCAAGCATCTACCATGCTTTTGATAATTAAAGAGTGTCTCCATGAAGCCTAATGGAGTCACCGCTTTCCATAGGGAACTAAAACAACACAAACTCAAGAGATTCCCAAATCTCCATGATATCACAAGAATTAATATCCTTCATGATCCTTTTAGGCTTGATTAGTCTCTTTGGCTTAACCTCTTCATCATTTATGTGGTCAACAATCTGAGTTGATAATGAATATTCCTCAGCTGAAGTATGTTTTACCATAGCAAATAGTCCACTTGGGCTTGTATATTGATCTAACTAACCTTTACTATTTTGGGTTTCCACACATTCAATTGCCTTCTCTCTTACACTCTAAGGGCTTCAAACCTCTTTTTTTGACTTGATGTCTTTCTAACTCTAATAGGATAGAATCTTGGAATGTGTCCCAAATTATGACAACTATAGCAAACAAAATCATTCATACTTATTTATTGATGATTCCTTTTATAATCCCATACATATTCATTTTTATAGGGTCTTCTACACTCTCTTACTCTATGACCAAACTGATTTTATGCAAAATAGTAATTATTAAATGAATCAACATAACTCATAGCATTAGGTTGTATGATTCGTCTATTCATGTTGACTTTCTTGTCTTCATTAGCCTTCTCCTTGACTTGAGATTCCTTCTTTTGGTCTTCTTTTAAACCAAGAACTATCTTATCACTTGCATAATTCTAACTACCAAGATGTTTTCTAGAGAATCATTACTCTTTTCAAATTCATAAAGGTATTCAACTTGTTAGATGTTTTATCCAACTCAAATAACAAGTATTCCATTTTAGTTCTATACCTAGTTCATTCATCCTCTTTATCTTTTAAGCTAGTAGTGACTATCTCCATATGTGTTTCAATATTATTGACAATCTCATCATACTATTTTGATGTGTTACTCAATATTTATTTAAACAAACCAATCTACTCTTCACATTCTTTAGCTAATTATCTTAGTTTATGTTTCTTCCTTCTTTGTAACTTCAACTCCTCTAGAGCATTCACCAATTCTGCCTCAAGGCTCACTTCAACCTCTTCTTCATTTGATTACTTATCATCCATAAGGCCATTACCTTTTGATCAATCCTAATTATCTATTTCTATATCCATGAATAAGTTTTTATTATTTTCATGTTCATGTTTATTACTACCATCATCACCATTATATGTCCTTGTGTCACTTACATTATATGAGTTATTATCTTATTTGGTATAGAGACTTATCTTGTTATTGAATGACCCTTTCCTAACCTCATACATCCTAAAATATTTCTTATTTTTCTCAAGCTTATACACCTTATTTTCATCTCCATGATGTTCATCATGCTCAGTCTTATCTTTGTTAAGACACTTAGATATAAAGTGACCAATCTTCCCATAGTTGAAACATTTGAAAGGTAAATTTCCCTTTTACTTACTAGATCCAAACCTTAATTGCCTAATAAACATGGATATCAATTCATCATCATCAACATATGAACATACCTCATCCTTAACCTTCTTAGATTTTGACTTTTTCTCTAATTTTAAATTTTATTCCTTCTTGGGAGGTCTTCCTTCATTTTTTCTCATCTCATAGATATTCAAGGTTCCATTAAGTCCATCCATATCTAGCTTATCCAAATCTTGAATCTCTTCTACTATAGACACCTTAGAATAAAACTCAAGATTTAGTGATCATAATACCTTTTAAATAACTATAAACTCCTTCACTTATTTTTCTAAGCCTCTAATGACATTGAAAACTTCATCAACCTTAAATAGGTAAGATGTAATGGTTTCATCTTCATTTATCTTCAGATTTTCAAACTATCTAAGATGGTTCTGCAACTTGTAAATCTTCACCTTGGTGTATCCTTCATATATAGTCTTAAATTTATACCATATCACCTTAGCTAACTCACATTGCATCACCTTCACAAAATCTACCTCTGATAGGCCTTATAGAATGACATGCATTGCCCTATAATTACTCTCACTTTCCTTCTTTCTTGTTGCATCAGTTGGTGGTATAGGAGGTGGAGTGTATCCATCCACAACTAACTATCATATGTCATGGCCCATTAACATTATATATGTCCTCATTCTAATGCTCCAAAATTCATAATTTTATGCCATTGAGTAATGGAGCCTTACTAGAAGAGAAACCACCTTGAGCTTATTGACTAGCCATCCTCGCTTCTAGGATCTCCTTTAGGCTGTTAGGCCTAGTTTGGAGGACCTAATCTGATACCAAAAGTTGGAAGAATAATAACTAAGGGGGTGAATTAGTTTCTTTAAAAAAAAATTCAATTCCTTCTTAGCATACATGAATCATCACATCAACATATAGATCAACAAATGCATATGAAATCAATTATACAAACATGAAATAAGATTACACAAGTCAACACATCATATATGTGAAAAAAATTCAAGGGGAATAAAACCAACTAATCAATAAAAATTTAATACATTCATATAAGTCAAAATACCATAATTTAGTGAAGCACCAACTCCACATGGAGCATCAACCCTAACTAGCTAAGCACTAACCCAACTATGCTTTAGCAAACACCAACTTGTAAGGAAACACTAACCCTCTAGATGAATTAGCACCAAATATTAACACCTAATTGATTTTATAACCTTTATAAAAAAAAATTTCTCAATCAACTAATGATGACCACATCTTTAGCTCTTCACACTCGTATCCATCTCAAACTACCTTCTAGGCCTCTTCATTAAATTAGGTCTCTTCAAGACAAATTAGGTCATATGACCTTGATATTAATATGAAAACACAATATTATATATTAATGAATGATCCTATACACTCTTTTTATGGTATAAAATCCCTCATTCTACTCAATGATGTGCTATATCATTCACATATCTCCATAAATTCAAATAGGCCTAAAACTGCTTTGTATATACACCATTCTTTGTTCATATACAACTTAGTCAGCCAAACACCCTTAGAGGTCAACCATAAAATAAATATTATCACATATCATAATTTTTTTTCAAATGAATACTGAGTCCACTTTGGTCTATCATAACTCTGTTAGACCTTTTTCACTTTTTAGGTCTTATGGAGACCTAATCCCATTAAGTCTACATTAAGACATGTTACACTTTGTCTTCCTTAAAAAAATTTAAAACTCTATAAATAGTAATAAAATATCATATAAAAATCAAATAGACCTATACTAATCTCATATAGTCTCCATAACATGTTTTAGATCCAACCACAACTTGTAGCACACCATTTGTATTGTTCACAATTAGGCCTTATCATACACAAAAAGTCTATTTTGAACTACTGAAGATTAAACAAAAATTATATGAACACCCATGGGAATAAATAACATATATATAAACTAATTTACCTTAGGGTCATCACCATATTATTTAGACTTCACAACTTAAGGAAAAAGGGTTCAAACACTTCTCTACAAATAACCCACTTAGAATTGTCAGAACACTCCAAAACTCAATCATGAACAAATTGATATTAAACACTTGAAAGGACAATTAAAAGGACTAATTATAATTTAAAAATATAATTTTACATCTCTATACCATTATAAAATGCAAAAATCATAAGGTCTAATGTCAAATATTGGTCTTACAGACCATTCTTTTGATCTTGCTACACACAGTCAACCTAAAACCAGGCAAGCCATTTTGGATTCAACATTTAAACCAATTTAAATAACTCTAAAACAATATAAAAAATTATTTATATTACATACAAGTCCAAAATAAAAACACCATGTACATTTTATACTTCAACTTATGGAATGTAACCTGCTTACCTAAAACTGTTAGTTTACCTTAAAGTATAGTCATGGTGACAATGACCTTCAACACCTATATGACCACTTCCAGATACTTGTTATGAAATTATATGATAATTTTACATATATATACCATCTTAAATTATAATCATCATATGGTCTAGTGGCAACTATTGATCTTACAAACCAATTTGTTGACCTCACTACACACATATTTCACTAAGTCACACAATCCATTTTGGCTTCTTCAATTTTACCACTAAACTTCCCTTCCAAGATTTATACCAAGCATGAGAATTTATTAAAATTATTTAAAAACATCTCCATGAACTTGGTTTCATCATTATATCATGATAATACAATTCTAATCATCTTCTTAATACTACTTCAATTTTTCATTATTTCCATCATTAGGACTATTAACTACTGACTAATTTAGATGACCAGTTTAGCACACTTGAGGACTATAAAATATAAATAAAACTTCATGGAAATTAATAATGATTCTAAATATTCATCCTCCATAAATTTTAATACTTTTAATAATGCAAATTTTGACTGCTATAATAATTGTTTCCCAAACAAACATGTATTTATGCATTTTCTCTCTCATCTGACTAACCACCACCACTTAGAGGTACCTAGGTGAGTATAATACATTATATAATATATTTTATAGTAATTTTAGACCATTATGGAATTTTTTAAACAATATATTTCACATTGGGTCCTTATTAGGGTTTTTGATAGGTTTAACACAGGTTTTGGTATTAACACTTATTCATAAAGGATTTCCTTTTAAATAAAAAACCAATGACTATAGTTATTTTGTGTTACAATTACCCATATCTCCTTAACATATAAGATTAAAATTCATAGGTTAAACATGACAATGAGCACTTGAAAGTCCTTTTCAAGTTTGCATGCCTTCATTTTATGTGCTTGAGAGACCTAAAAACCGCTTTTCATGCCTTTTCATATGAATCATGACCTAAAACTTGTTAATTGTTTTTAAAAAACATATAATATCTATTTCCATGCTCAAATATTCAAAATTTTCTTCAAAACTAATATTCATGCCTCATTATGCTAGGCAATGTTAAGGAGTGGTCTAGGTGTAGACTTGATCTGAAGGTCCTAACCCTATAATATCACCTTGAGACTCTCATGAGTGATTAAATTCATAAAATAAATTTTAAATCAAGATAATATAACCTCTTATGACTCTTTTCATCCATATCACCAATCCACCATGCTCAAACCTTCTCACTAGGACTTTACATGTCATCACTAGTGTCATGACTAGGCTTCTCAAAAAAATTAAACTTGAAAAATGACCATGAAAAAATTATGAAAGTGTCTATATTTACTTAATTATATAAAATTCCATATAAAATCTCACAATATTGTGCTTACTTAATTCACCAAACTTCACTATGCACATGTTCTCATAAGGTCTAGACTAGGATTCTCAAAATACCTTGTACTCGAGAACTAGTACTCAAACATGCTTACCTCAATGATATCAAACAAAAAAATATATACAACTCTCTCACATCACTAATTAATATCTTTCTGATCAAAATGACCTCATTAAGACCTAGAGATTTGTAATCATGCTTCAATACTCACTTGACCATCATACATCTTCATGACAACACTGAGAACTTGACCTAAACCTTGACATCAAAAGAGACATTAGGTTACCTTAAAATTATATCTCAATAGAATATATATTAGGTTTCATTAAAATTATCTATTTTCACATATCTTCCTTGTCACCTCAATCACACAAGCTCATACCTCAAACACCACTCACCATGCATCTTCACCAGATGTACCTTGACATCAATGACATGAACCTTGACATCAATGAAAACACTTCTAAACAACATGAAGATTTGTTATCTCAAAATCAAGAGGTAAAACATCTTTAGATACAAATAAAAGGGAATATAATATTTCCCATGTGGGAATTTTAATGTCATTTCTATAATCCCAAAGTGTTAGATAAAGCTACAAATGCAAATATCATTTAGACTCTATGACTATCTTGACCAAGCAAAACAATTATTATTTTGTTGGTGGATTCAACTTAGAATTTAGCTTATGGATAATACAATAAATTATGTGATGTGATATGATTAATTCATTTCATTATTCATGTACCTTTTGGTTTTTAAAGGGAGATCCATTATTTGTTATGATGATTTGAGAAACTTTGAATCAATAAATTATTTGGTTCAAAATAAATTTTGTAATGAATTAACTATTAAAATTTTTAAGCATAATTAATTCCACCCACTTAGTGAAATATTTATTGGTCATGATAATGAACTGGTGACCATCAAAATCAATAGGGGAATGTTTATGTATCACATCTAGTCCCCAAGAGAAAAATGGCCAAAGTGTAACAACGAGTTGTAGATCTTATAGTGGAAAGTGGATTTCATAACAGAAGTGTTAGCACTTCCTAAATTTACTAACATATTTTATGGTATCATGTTCAATATTGGGCCAAAATTGTTTTTTATTCACACAACATACCCTATTTTCACCAAAATTGGGGGCCCTCTTTTTTCTTGATCCTTTTCTTTGGGAAGTTTAGTGGTCTACTTTTTTAAACATTTATCAATTTTACCATCTACTAGATAATAATTTTTAAGTGATTGAATATTGTTCTCAATGATTTTTCATGTTAAATACTTATTCCAATATTTGTATATAAGGGTTGTTAAGGTAGCTTGCCTAAATATATCTTAGACTAAAAGGGTTGTAGTCATGTAGAACCATTTTTTGGACAAGATTGAAAATCCCCTTTTATGTAAATATGATAAGCTCTTTAAAAAATTATCTAGCTTCTATTGAGACATTTTATAGTTTATATCTCAATAATCCTTGCCTTTTTTGCTTTGAATTCATAAGGAATTGGCTAGGTTTTTATGCTATTTTTGATTGTAATTTAGTCACTTTTAGGAAATAGGCTTGTTCTTGCTAGGGTTTGCTCCAAATGGGCTACTCAATTCTTCTAAATTTTCCCCTTTTCAATCCATTTATGCTTTGAATACAATATAAATTGACTAAATTTTTTCCCTTTGTTCATCTTTCCCCTTGTTTAATTTTATTAAAATAGTTAGAAGTGGATTTAAAATGGATTAAATTTCATTCAAAATAGGATTTTCTTAGCTAAGTTTCTACATTTTTTTAATTTTGAATTACTTAGTTGTTTGAATTTGAAGTTTCATAACAATTTTATTTTAGTTCCCATAAGTTCCTATCTTTACCTCAATGCCACATGGTGATCTTTCATGACTCTTAATGGTTTAAACCTATCTAAAGGGTTTTCAACACTTACTCAATTTATAAGTTCTACCTAGATCCATGTGGTATTTTTTCATTGACTAGTTAGAAAAGACATAAGCTAATGAATCAACATGATTCTACCAAGTGGCATAATCCTGATGACTTATTATCCTAGCTAGATTCATATAGAAGCTTAGCCTCCAAGTGAGAAACTTAGTGGGATGATACTATTATCACTCAAACCATGTACAAATTGAATAAGAAGAATTGTTTTAGTGAGAAAATGGGATTTTACACCAAGGTGTGGGACACTTATGCTCCTTAGGATGAACCTCCAGAGAAGGTCAGTTTCCTTTTAATCTATATTCTTATGATTTAGGATCAACATGGAGGCCTAAAAGAGTTGAAATGAAATATACAACTAATCCTACGTCTAAATTTTTTTTTGGGGAAAATAAAGGTGGTTTCTTAAAGGGAAACAATGGTTATGCACCAAGACTAAATATAAAAACTTTAAAACTTTAAATAACACACTATAGATTATAGAGGATGAGAAAATATCACACAAGCTCTGATATGAGCACTTTAATTGCATAAGTGATTCAAATGGTGATGCAAGATTAAAAAAAAAAAAAACACTAATAAGGATGAAATATTATCCACATATAGTTTATACATAGACATATATGCACACATAATATCACCTTAAAGGAAAAAGTCAAGTTTTACAAAAAGTGTTGGGAATGGACAATAATGGGATGGACAAAAAGTATAGAAATACAAAGATAAAAAAATACAAGAAGTGCACAAAATGAAGAACAACAGAGAGAGGTGAAATTAATTCTCATTAAAATTAAAGGTTTAGGTGGTAAATAGGATATTGGATGGAATATTTTCATATCATTATTGTTCCTATAGATTTTGACCATTTTACAATAAAAGACACATGCTTTATAGGCAATGAGAGGTACAAGGCTCATTGATTACAATGAGAACATAACTAAGAGAATTAAATGAATATAAGGAATTCAAGACACAAAATATATTTGAAAATTAGATAGGGATGGCCAAAGGAATTTGGGACTCTGATTGCATCCTCAATGCATGGTGATGATTGCCTCAAACTTAATCTTGTTAGCTCAGCACACTCTCTCAATGGTTATGTAATAACCAATATTTAATCACTTAATAAAGACAACTCTATTTTCAAGATTTCATGTGTAGGAATGGGGATATATATATTTTATAACTACTTGCCTTGGATTTTTTGTGCCTGATTGTTCCATTTATAATTTCAATGATGTTCCCTATAGACCTCCATACCATACTTACCATTAAAATGCTTATTTATCCTATATGACCTAGTGATGATCTTGTCATGCTAATATCAATCACACCTTAATTATATTATATACATTAACATTAAAATATATATATTCAATATTTATCTAATCTATTGTACTAACTTTAACATCCTCCTAAGTCATTCATCTCATAATCTTGTGATCTTTAAGCCACCATGTTTCAATTTTTCAAATATCACTTATGACAGTTTTGATTACCAAATAAGCCATCAATTTTAGGCTTGAAAATTAATGATGTGGAACCATTTCATCTACTACCTCATTTATTACTTGGAAACATCACTCTTTTAACCTATTAAGATCTAACCATAATTTATGGCCTTCACATGTCATCTCCCTATATATTTCAATCTCTACATTATAGATTTATCATTTGGGCCATGTGGCAATGTCTTATTTTATTTCCATTTCCATAATATATATCGAACGGGGCTCTATAGAGTGCTAGATGGTACTCTTTTATTCACTAAACACTCCTAACATTTTTTTCTCTAGCTCTAACGTGGCTCATTACCATTCCTCTTTTGATTAGTTAAGGATTAAAATGGATGTTGAATGATGGATAATTTTGGTATCATTATTATGCCTTGAAATTTCAATCATTTTACAATATAATACCCATGATTTATAGGCAATGAGAATACCATATAACTAAGATAAATAAATGAATATCAAGAACTCAAGACACACAGTCTCTTTCCAAATTAGATATGGATGGCCAAAGGAAATTGGGACTATAATTTCATCTTCAAGGTATGGTGATTATTGCCTCAAACGTAATCTTGTTAGCTCAACACACTCTCCATTGGTTTTGAAATAACCAATATTTAATCATTAAATGACCAAAAATTTATTTTCAATCTTCTATTTGTAGGAATGGGGATATATATAGTTTATAACAACTTTACTTGGAGTATTTGTGCCTAATTATATGATTTTTACTTTCAATGATGCTCCCTATAGACCTCCATGACATACTTGCAATTAAAATGCTTATTTATCCTATATGCCCTAATGATGATATTGTCTTGCTAATATCAATCACACCTTAATGCTATTATCTACATTAACATAAAATTATATAGATTCAAGCTTAATATAATCTATTGTGGTAATTTTAACATCCTACTGAGTCATTCATCTCATAATATTGTGATCTTTGAGCCACTGTGTTTCAATTTTACAAATATCACTTATGATAATTTTGATAAATAGATGAACCATTAATTTTAGAATTGACAATTAATGATGTGGCACCATTTAATACTTGGTAGCATCATTATTTTAACCCACTGATCCCAAACCATAATCTATGGCCTTCATGTGTCATCTCCCTATCTATTTTAGGCTCTATATCATAAATCTATCATTTGGGTCATGTGTAAGTTTATTATTTTATTTACATCTCCCTAGGATTTATCAAATGGGGATCTATAGAGTGTCATATAGTGATCCTTTATTCATAAATCACTCCTAACATTTTGTGCTCTAGGCCTAACATCTCCATGTGGCTCATTACCATTCTTATTTTTATCGATGAAGGCTTTAAATAGATGTTAAATGATGGAAAATTTTTGTAGCATTATTTTGTCTAGAAATGTTGACCATTTTACAATAAAAGACCTAGGATTTATAGGCAATGAGAATCCAAGGGCTCATTAATTACAATGAGAATAAAACTCATATAATTGAATGAATATCAAGAATTTAAGACACATAATCTCTTTAAAAATTAGATAGGGATGGCTAAAGGCAATTGGGACTGTAATTTCATGCTCAAGGCATGGTGATGATTGACTAAAACTTAAGCTTCTCATCTCAGCATACTCTCTCATTGGTTGTGAAACAACCAATATTTAATC